>JAUZNJ010088089.1:0-22883 GCA_034780135.1 Jordanella pulchra | reverse complement strand
ATGCATCAGTCTATGTGCAATGAATAAATATAATGTACAAGTTACACCTTTTGAATGCAATTACTGAAATAAATCTAGTTTTGCAAAATATTCTAATTTTATGACCAGCACCTGTAGAGCAAAGAGCTTAATAAAGGGAGTAATGCTGCATCTGCAGTCCCACTGATCTGTCAGAAGTCAGCAGTGGATAAGGCTGCTCTAAGGTAAAATCTTGAAGAAGAGCTGGAATGCAGATTTTGGATTCATAGAGGTACTGAATTTTACCCTTTGTTGAAGGAAAAGAAGATGCTGAAGGAAGAGTTGTCCCAGAAGAAGATAAGAGCAATTCTTACCAGATGGTGTAATGGTCAGGCACAAAGCAACAATCATAAATTGCAATCCGAGATCAAATTATGGAAAGAAATTCAAAATTTTGATTCTCTTCATGTATCTTATGTGGTTGTTTGTAGTATTTTTTACATTTATTTATTATTATTGCTTGTTAATTTTTGAAATTAATTTATATAATATTTGTTAATTTTGTTACTTTTTTGTCTGAAATAAATTTAACTCATTCATTTATTCAAACTATATTCATATCACTGCTACACTGCTGCATTGTCCAAGTAATGCAGCATAACAGGGTTTGTTTTTTGAGAGGCTGGTGTGTGTGTTGATGTGATGTCCACCTACCTTTGTTAGAATGACATTTTGTGGTTTTTGACCCTGACAAATCTGCAGATCCTGCACCCATCTGCTGGTGATCTGATGATGACTTTACAGTTATTTATGGTTTCTGAGATGCTCATACACACTGGGGCTCAGTCCACAAACAAAGAAGCCAAAACTGCTGAAAATATTACCTCTGGCAGCTCATTAAGATCATTTGTCTGCTCACCACGCTAGTACAGGTTTAGCCCATTAACTATTTTTCATTTTGCGTTTATCTTGTGCTGGGAAATCCGCCACTTGTAGCACATTGTTGTTTTGGGAGACGAGTCCTTTGTGAGACTGGTAGCTCGTCTTTGGCAAGCCAGCATGCAATTTGTTGTGATGTCGATTCGCAAGCCCTATTAGAGAAATGCATCCTGCATAAACGAATGCTAGGAGGTGATGTAATGTTACCTGTTCCTTCAGCCCATGTGAAGGACATTTGCCTTCAGACATGATACTTACATTTAATGCTAGGATCAAGCAATGATTCTTTAACAGCAAACTGTTCTCAGAATTAAAACGTCCAAACAACACGCGTACTGAGAAAGCATACCCCCATGAAAACCAGTCCACTCCATTTGACATTCTGTTGAACATGAAAACAGAGCAGCCCCACGTCTGTGCATGTAAACACAATCTTCTTTTCAGGTCGAACAGAACTTGTACAATGCAAGCTCTAAATGTCCAACTTATCTTTACATAAGACATGCACTGCTGTGTGTGTAATGAGGTTTTTGGTTTTATCAGTAGCATTGCCTCCTTTGACCGCGTGACCAAGTCTGTGGCTGCACACCGTCGCCACAGGACCTGCAATTTAGTGTGAATCACTCCTGCCTTTCTTTTCCAAAAGAATAACAGTCACAAAAGGCAGGTCAAAGTACAGTCAAAATATGCGTCTCCAGAACCTGCCTTAATTCCTCGAGATAAAAGTTCTTAACGCCTTCAATAAAACACCACACCGCAAAAGCCATACTTATGTTCGAGTGTGGCTTAATCTATATGCTGAAACAGACGGAACTGCTACTCCCTAAGAACCAAAGAATTCAAGTTCACATGTGAGAGCTATATTTGGGTTTGAATTCTTTTAAGATACTTGTAAAAAACAGTCAAGCCCCCTTGAAGAGCACTTCAAGAAAAGAAGGCATTAAATACATTTTAATGATGATGCAGAGACCAACAATAGCTCTGCTTTTCCATTTGTCCTTACTTTAATTTAAAAAAAGGGTAAGATTACATAAGCTAAGTCCAAAAAGTTGTTTATATGTTTTCAAACACTACTAAGATGGTGCAGGGATAGAACAACAACATGTTTTCAAACTTGTCATCAAAACTCCAGACAGTCCATTCCTATGTTGCTGCAAACCATGGGAGTGTGTAAAAAGAGGGAAGTGGTTAATGTACCTATCTTATCGCATTGAAGTTCCATATCGGTTTTACAGCCTCTTAAAGCAGGCTAAGATATGGTAATCAGTGTTTAGATATCCCAGTAGGAAGCCTTGGCTGTGTTATAAATATGATCATATTTTTAAAAGGAAAGCATTTCATGAGAAAAATATGAAATGGCTGAATAAAAACAAACCCAAGGCAGCACAACACATTCTTCTTTTCACTCAAGCCTCATTAATCGTTAACTCACAAAACTTATACTCACTGCTATTGGCTAGTACAATGTGGAAGTAGAAAATACATGACGTATTTAGAGCTGGACAATGTTTCAATATCCATATATATTGCGATATGGTTTAATTCAATATTGGTGGTATGACTTTTACAAACAATTCTGATATTTCAATATACATCACAGTCTATAAATACCAAATTTGTCACCGACTGATGTTCCAGGTTTTCATGTAGTTTTATGTGTTTCAGCAAAGCCAATATTTCTTTATTTTGTCTACATCATTATTGAAATTATATGTATCGACTGAAATTATGAAATGTATCATGATATAAATTCTGGCCACATAGTCCAGCCCTGAATTTATTTCTCCATCACAACATTTAGATTAGTTATTAAAAAAAAGTTTGTAAATAAAATTACATTAGTATCTAAACCAACTGCCACAAAATCCTTGCAAAACTGCAGTTTTTAAAACTAGCTTTTTTGTGTGAGACAGTCTTAGAATGATCAACTGGTATAAAATGTTATGTTATATTTCAAGACCTTAAAAACTGAGCGATATGTCAGAATTATGCTGCTCTGTGTGTTTCAAAGCCAATATTTTAACAGCTCAAAGGAATCACTTTAGTGGGCACTGAAAGTCACGTGTTGAGGAGGCCAACAAAGCTACAACATCTGTTAAAAAAGCCCGGATGCAAACCTGGTGTTTATAAAAAGGGAAAAGATCTGGTCCACTGTTCCCCCACGAGGATAACGACCTATTGAGTCTCATTTTCAAGCATTCTAAACCAGGAATTGTTTAGACTGTGGGACTGTAACCCCTCCCAGAGAACAAACAATTACATTATTATTTCTGTTACAATCTTTGTTGTTGCCCTTTTAAAATGATCCTGTTTTACATATTTCAAACATAAGTGCCTTTGTTAACAGGTTTTCTTTAACATCTTCCATTTGCTCAACTCCTTCCTTTCCTTATCCTGATGGAGCCAATGTTTCTTAGATTTTTATTGGCATCTGACATTGCAACACACTGCTGACTGGTATAAGCATATATCCTCTACCTGCAGCCTTGACAATAGTTCTTTGTAAACTCTGTTAACCCTAAAAAAACCACATTTACTGAAGCATCTGTAGTGTTTTTGTAGAGGTGAAGGAACCTGGTAACTGCAGACAGCCAGAAGCGCTCCAATTCACATTGCGTTACTCTCAACTTCAATCTTGTAAATAAAATAAATGAATAAAAAAATGAGTATGATAATAACCACACTGCCTTAGCAGAGTTGCAGAACAAGTACTGCAATCAGCCAAAATCTGTCAACATTCTATTTTGGGGGAGCATCCCTGGGTATAAGCCAAACTGCTATGTGTATTTCATTCAGATTGAATTCGACATAGTATGCATCTGGAAAGGCTCCTGTGCAAAGTGGCACCTGTCTCCCATGTCGAGCTTTTAGCCAGTCGCCAGCTGTGCTGTATCACATTCTTGATTTGTTTTACAACCAGCAGAGTTAACTAAAAAAAGAAAAAAACTCTTACCTAATCGGGTCGCGAGGAACATGCAACCATCTTCCCCATTCACAAAAGCTCAGAGCGCATCTCAGAGCGAATCTCACAACAATTAATCTTGCTTGAAAAGTAATCTCTGGGTATCACAGGGAATGGATTTTTTCACCCACAGATTTGCCAACTTATTTTTTCCAAAATAGTAATCACAAACATAAACTTCTCATACAGCCCTTCCAGATGCATATCTCATTCATACAACTAGCAATTACCAAAGTCAATTTAAAACCCACATGTACTTTTTCTTTTTGGCTTATTCTTTTTGTCTCTCTTTTAGCCCCTCGTTAAACCCTGGCATCCCGTTGCGGAGGGGCATCTGACATCTTAAAAAGCCCCTTGATTTGAACACAATGTCTAGCAAGTGATTTTTGTCTTCTAGAACATGGGTTAAAAGACAAAAAAATAATCTAGAAGGTTGATATCTTTCCCTTATATCTAAAGCTAATTTAAATAGGCAAGGCTTTTAGGCACTGTAGCTAATAAAGGGAAACTTGGAGCTAGTTTACAATCTAGGAGGAAAGTTTTAGGGAAGGAGGAAAGCAACATAAATTCGGAGACAGAGACGGAGAGGCTGGTTTGTGGCATTTTCTAGCTTTTCTATCATTTTCTTTGTCTTCCATGTTGTTCCTTTTGCTGATCACATCCAGGTTATCCTGCAGTATAAACAACCACATGGGTGGCAGTGGTATGGCTTTGTATTTATCCTGTTATATTTGCAGTTTGGGTCATATTGTAAATACCTGTTTTCAGGTAAACATAGAGCATACTAACTATTCATCCATTTGTACCTACCAAGAAGCCATCAGTTAACCTTTACAGAGGATTTTTAGTAATTTTCCCACAATCTTCCTGGTGATTACTGCTGAAAATGATGGTAATGCAACAATAACTACAATTTACGAAAAACTGCTGTTCATAGATGAAAATCAGAGCCAATTTATGAGGGTCAGCTGACCAAAACAGAAATTACAACAAACATAAAGAAACAAGGGCTATAAAACAAACTCCAGACAAAATATACAACATTTTACTATTTTCTGACCCATTTCTCTCTCCATTTTTATTTAACCTAACACTTCTGACTCCCATTGACAGTATATGCTTTAAACATGGCAAAAACTGTGAGTTTTACAATAAATAGCAAACCTGTCCTACAGTCTACATGAGAACATATCTTTTGCGTCTGAATCTTAATTAAAAAAAAACAATTTAACCAGACAATAACGAAAACCTCCAGACAGTAGCAGACCAGCTCTTGAAGATCAGAGAAGGTGTCATGATGCATTTCTGGCACTTTCAATAACAGTGTCTTCTTGTGTCACTATTATTGGGCAATCAGGAACCTATGCAACGCTTAGTGCGCATGCCCGGACAAACATTACTCGAAAAGCTCAACAAGCTCAGAGGGAAATAAACTCGGTTGAGAATAGTAAAAAAAAAAATGACTTGATCGACGGCGAAAGAATCTATTGAAGGCAAACTTTCGTCTTGTAGATTCTTCTGATAGTCAAAATAAGACTGTCAGGCTACAGATGAAGTAGAATGAGTTGCTGCTATTGTCAGCTGTGGAGTTAACACGTGCAACTCCGTTCACTCATATTTAGAAACATTTTCCCCAACGGAGATAATAGGCTGACACCTACATTTAAAGGCAAAATAGCGAGGGTTTAAACAAACAGCATCAGTGGATAGAAGTTCGTCTGACTTTGTGGTTTTGGTGAGCAGCTATTTTAAATGCATTCATTTTTCTGTTCTGTATTCACTCAGTAGGCCCGTTTCCTTCTTAAAATGTAGCCCACGCAGACGCGAAACACGCAAAGAAAGCCGCTAATCTGGGCATTAATGCCATCCAAAAGACAAATCCACATGGCCAGTGTTTTTTGTTGTTTGTTTGTTTTCCTCATGCAAAAGGAAATGTACTTACCGACGAAATAGGACACCGCAAGCGGAGAAATGTACCACCGTTCCCACTTCGCCTCCCACTCCTCCACGCCTGTCTGTCTTCTGCGTGGATTTTCTCAGAACCGCGTCTGCGTCGAAAATTCAAGATTCCAGCAGTGGCTGATGGTCCCGTGTGTCCAGTCCGATCCGATGATTTTTGCCCTCTCTGTCTGACCGGATCATGCGACAATGGTGCTCTGAATGTCGCCTGCTGCCGCTGGTCTCATCCGGGGCGTTTTGGAAGAGGAGGAGGGGAGAGAGCCGAGAGTCCGTTTAAGCGCTCTGGATGTCAGATTGGAGATGAAGGGTGGAGAGGGGGGAGCATATAGCGTGAGGCAGGGGGGGAGAGAGAGCGAGAGTGACTCAATGTGACTCAATGTGGTCAGTGCAAGGTGACACCATAGCGAATAAAATATATGGTACATGTTTTTCTTTAACGACATTGTTTGATACATACACCACCCCTCTAACAGAATGTTATGATGATCCATTCCATACATCCAATAATTTCTTACCGCTGGAACACAGCTGGATCTACATGGTTGCCATTTATTTGCATTTTTTGCATCACTTCAATTTGCCTTTTTACTCTGACTAATTGTCTTCCCAAAACTTAAACAAAAATAAACAAATCATTATGTAAAGAAACAAATAATATACACAGATGTTAAATTGACATTATTTTCTGCGGGTCAGTTCGCGCTCAAGGAGTAGTTTTTGGAACCGCTTTTGATATTTACCATTTGTATCGTGGTATTCGTTTCGTACCCGAAGCTGTAGGATACGTACATTCGATCACGTGTCACGATGGGCGTTTCGTGCTTTGACAACCGATGATCCAAAGAAAATTTCTGTTTACAATATTGGCTCTTCTGCGGAAGACGATACACGGGAAGGTCATTCATTAAATAAGATATTACAATTAAATCAAGCATACAACGAGACATATGTACGAGATATTTTATTTGTATTTATTATTTTATTGTAACTAAGTTTTTTATTGTGACTTAGTGTATTCTATCATTTGAAATAACATAATTTGTATCTACATCTACTACATTGTATTACAGGTAAAAACATGTTGGGTGTGATTACCAAGCAAACAACATTTAAACCTGCAAGTACTGGTGGCCAATAAATATTATATAACTGTCTGCTCCTGTCAACAGTAGTGGATGGGAGGGGGGAAGAAGGGGGAGAGTTTTAGGGCAATTAAATGAGCTCAAACCTCCACCAGATTTCTCAGTTACATCAAAATGCCTAATAACTGAAACAGAAAACAAACAGTAATCCATTTGTGCCTTTCCTCATTTGATTTTTGTTTTCCAAGCAGGGCAGTAAAACCAGATTTAAATTGACACCATTAGGTCTTGAAGCAGACCGTCCCTTTCATTTATCAAACTTGTTGAGGCTTGACTGCATTTAAGTTTTACTATAGGGTGGAACCAGTTAATCCTCCGCCTCAGAATTTATTCAGGTTCACAAACTGTACTCTTAATAACTGAGGAAAATTGAAATGTTTATTGTTTTAAATATTGGATCTAATGATAAAATATAGAAATGCATTCAAGGTTTCATAAACCTAATCTACAGACACCTGCTAGCAAAAATTAAGATAAACAAATCTCAAATATGACATAATATTAAACTGCTGATGAAGGTTATGTCTGTGTAAAACGTTTTCTTGGATAAAAAAGTTACATAGAATGAACTTGTAAATAAATTCCCCAATCAAGTCCCTTCTTAGATGTAATAATGCTAATGTTTTATGTGTTATAGCTACGGTCACAGGGTTTCTTTGCCTGTATTCAGTGCAGAGAGAAAGAACCCCTTGCTGTTTTTGTCACATGTTAAAGATCATCTAACACAATTTTAAATCCACCATATACAACCAGAGTAAAAACAAAAAGCAATTCGAAAAAGACTTATTCCATTGAGGAGGAAAATCCCATCCAGCAACATATGCAGTCGTTTATTATATAATTTAAAAATGAATTAGGCTACCTATATACAACTGTTTGTGCATCATTTAGTGGAAACCGACTTCTATGCATTTAGCAGGTAGTGAGTCTGAAAAAATCAGTGGTTAAAAATATTTTCCGTAATGTTCGCAGAATTGTTTTAATGACTGAAAAAAGTAGGGTTGAACACTGTGTATTTTTCCTTTGTAATTTAAATTTAATTTGAGATGGGCCTTTTTATTCATTTGGCCAGCACCAAGTTTAACCCTAAAACTCTGTAGTGGATGCCTGATTTTCTCAATTCCATTTCACTGAATCTCAAATACTGATCTCAAGTGCTTGGACCTTGATGTCTTGCTTTTCTATTAAGCGGGTTTGGTCTGGTTTAGCTTAGAGATCAGATTGCGTATGAAACAGCATGAAATATAGCTCAGTGCAGAACAACCAGCATCCTTTGCTTCGGATGTACAGTCAGCAATCTAACAGTTACTCAACAAATACCACATCTACATCGCATCTACAGGAACACGATCGACTTTGTTTTTACTTCCCTAGATTCCTCTCAACCCTTCTTAGGTGTAGTTGACGAACATATATTTACAATAAGCTCGTTTTTTACAGATAAATCTATAGGAAGTAATTTTCAAGAGTTTCTTTTTGGCCAGGGGGTGGGGGGGTGGTTGATCTGTTTCACTAGACGTGTATCTAATGGCAATTTCAGATTACTTTCTACTCTTTAGTTTCTTGTCCAGGCAGGCCAGGTTTGGGCGCGGTGTTTACTACATTTCTCCCACCACTCCCACCACTCAAACAAACCTTTACTCCAAATGTGTCACATGCTGCATAATCTTCACAATTTCTTGACATCAATTACATGTTTTCTTTATTCATATGATAAGTGATATGAACAACTGAACACAAACATGAATCTAAATCTTGTCCAATGTATCCTTCTTGCCAAGCCTTGCACTCAAACACACCATAGCTCTCGGTGTCCTATAATAAAGGCTCTTTCATTTTAACGACAGTTGCGCAATTCTTTATGCTTATGCTACCTTTCCTTTTTTTGTTACTTTTTAACACTATAATGTTGCATAATGCACACATCTGAGATTGGTTAAGCTCTTAAACAGTTACCATGGTGTTGCTTCATAATATAGCTGACTAACCGGTGCATGTTAGTTTAGCAGCTTGTACTGACAATTGATTGATTAGGTTTTATGGTTATAGGGATCACCACAACAAAGTTGATACCACATATGAGCAGCAAGATACTGGCAGGCGAACACTGGCATAGTCTCTTGATGATTCTATTATGAGGTGGCCAAAGGTTATATTAGTATTTGCATGACAGCTGCATTTAATAGTCAGTATGATAAAAGCATTTTTATGTCAATATTTGCACATGCTGAAGTACTTGATGGTGTTGTCATGGTGTAAGTGTTTATTTTTCTAATGGTAAACAATAATAAACAGATATAGGACCATAGCAGAGTTTTCACTAATAGTCCGGCCTCCAAAAGTGACCAATAAGTACATTTTTGTTAACTGTAAGTCATCTTAACTTTATTTTGTGGTATAAAAGATAATCCAATTTATCTGTTATACACAGATAATGCAGATTAATTTAAACATTTTTATGTTGGTATAGATGGCGTTTTAACATAAATGACAAAACATTAGATTTTTGTTTAATGCCTAGAACGTCCATCAGACAGCTGCCGCTGATCCAACATTCTGCTGCTAGTGTTCTCACTAGAACTAAGAAAGTAGAGCAAATCAGACCGGTTCTGAACTTCTTACACTGACTCCCTGTAGCTCAAAGAATAAACTTTAAAATCCTTCTTTTAGTCTATAAATCACTGAATGGATCAGCACCTCAATACATAACAGATTTGTTGTCAGTGTATCAACCTCCCAGACCACTTAGGTCTTCTAGTTGAAGCCTACTATGTACAGCCAGAACCAAACTTAAAGAAGCAACATTTAGTTCATATGCTCCACTTATCTGAAACAAACTCCCAGAAGACTGTAAAACTGCTGAAAGCCTGAGTTCTTTCAAGTCAAAGTTAAAAACCCACTTGTTTAGAAATGCCTTTGACTGTTGAAGTTAAACTGTTAACTGATGTATTATTAGTTTAAGGTTGTGGTCCAACTGTTTTATTTGCTTTACTATCTGCTCTTCTCATGGTTTCATTTTTACTTGCTTTTATTTTCCTTCTGTTTTATTATTTAATTAATGTACTTTAAATTATCTTTGTACTTAATTGTGCTATACAAATAAACTTGCCTTGCCTTAATCATTTTATAGACAATCATTCTGTCCATATTTATACCGTTGTGATTTTGAATGTCAGTCAGTACAGAGATTCCCTTTCTCGTTTCTAAAAACGTAATCAATGCATGTATTTGCTGCCATCTTGTGGCAAATTATTGAAACAACCCTTACTTGGGTCTCCACTTTCCTGGAGAATTATGCAAAATCCACAGGCTAAATTAAAACACAACCTTGTAAGAAAAAAAAAACGGTCGCAAAAAAGACCTTCTGCTTAAAGGAAGAAGCGGTAATCTTTAACAATTTATTGCTGTTAAACTGGATGTGAGACTGTTAGACTGGATGTGAGTTATTATTATTGTTATACTTTACTTTTTTCCTCCTTCTTTAAAACCATTTGACGGAACAATATATTTTTATCCAAAAATAATCAATAAAGTCAGAGTAATTGAGTCATTTCAAAATCTCAGTTAAAAAAATATAAAAGTATTTGACCCATTTCCCCCCCAATTTTCATTCATCGTGCAAGTTAATATTGTTTGTTTTAATCTGATGATTGATATAGTTAGTAGAAAGCTTTGAAAGCTTACTCTTCTATTTTAACTTTAATACTGAAGGGCTGTTCAGACTTGTTGCTAACAAATGCCCAGGTAGATAGGATAAGGAGTACAACCCAGGAGAGTGGAAGCTCTCCTGTTAGCCTCCCAACACGCATATTTATTACAATCTATTTTACGCATTGCTATTCCATTTAGTAAACCTTTTCAATGTATTGTCACAAGGGACAGAATAAATAATTCAATTGCTAGTTCATACTTGCCCTTTGTTAGATATTTTCTGTTATTCCCATTATTATTATCATCAATTCTAATCAGCTGTATTAGATATGCACATGATGGTATTTTTTGTTATATCACTGACATTTGCTGTGTGTTCTGCTTTCAACACCACTGTTTTTGATGAAACATTTCATTTGATATTCTTTTGATATACCTATCAACGCGGATGTTTACCTGAATGGCAAACATTAAAACGTTTGCTGTCACTCTACCCCAAGCATATGGAACATAATGTTTCATATTTGCCTCGGCGCTGCCCCTCTAGCCGTCCGTTTCTTGTGCACGAACGCATACGCGCACGACGTACACACGCACAAATATGGCGGCATCCGTTTCACCTCTACGCTCCTCCTTCAGGATTTGCTTACCGTTAACCGCACACTACTACCGCAGCCACGTCAAACTGCGGACTCACAGAAAGTACGAAAGTCAAAAGAGGCATCTGCATCTTTCTGTAAGAAGGTACGTGGCGCCACTTTTTAAATACTGCCGTTTTTATTTGTTGAAATAGGGATGGAGAGCAGCGTTTAGGTACCGGTGGAAGGGTTGTAACTGACAGCAGGTTCTAGTGTAACCAGTAGAGGGCGCCAGGTATGATAACTGAACACTATTCATTAGAGCACCTTTTGCTTTGGTTGTTGCACCTATTCCCTGCGGCATTGTTAAAGTGAGCTTCTACAATGTGATAAGCAAAGATCTTGTATTGATGATGGGATTCTGAACACAACCTAAAGCCCCTTTAAACACAACCCTACCGGTTCTTTTTATTTCTAGTGCATTAGTTTATTTGTCAGGGACGATGTACACAAATAAACATTTCTGTAAATGTAGCAGAATTAGCCTTAACAGCTAGTTTTCCATGGACAGATGTTGGCAGACATTCTAAATTTAAGCATTAAGTTAAAATATATGCAGTATAACACTCAAACACGTTATATTATATAAAAAAATGAAGATAAACATAAAACACATTGCTTGAGTTAGCGCTGATAGGATTGGTGAACAATGAGCCACTTTCTCAGATGAGCCATAAAAGTGTCAATAGTGGCCAATTCCTTTGTTCCAGTTTTCTGCTGCTTTCACCGAGGCTCAAACCTTACCAAAAACATTTCTCCTCAGTGGAACCACACAGTCTCCTCTTGTAGCTCCTCTGGTATTATGAACACTAGCAGATCGCACATTCACAAACTGCTCCACGGGAGGAGAGAACAGATGATTAACTACTTCAAAAATAAGACACAGGTTTGCATATTTAACCATGTTTTTAGTATTTAAGAGTTTATATTTTTTGCAGGACACAACAGTGGTAATGCTGTGTTTGTTTTTATCCAGTACTGTAATAGTTTGCTTATAGAGGGACTCTAGTGGCTTGAGCGCTGTAACATTTGGAGTGGACCAAATAGTTAGACAACATTTAATATGTGACAAAATCAATGCATGCATAAACATTACGAGTGCTTGCATGGAGAGCTTTGGTCATATAAAACAAGGTCCTCAATGTTGTTAAGGTCTGGACTCTGTGGTGATCAACGAATGTGTGGAAAAAATGTCTCTTGCCCTTGAAACACTTTTCCACAGCTTGATCTTGGAATCCTGTCATTTGTCATGTTGGAATATATCCATGCTATTAGGAAAGAAAAAAAAATCAATTGCTGTAATACCCTAATCATTACCTGGAACAGGGTAATTCTGCACACATCAAACTATAACATCTTACATTCCTCCAGTGTTGAATCTTTATGCTTCCTTGCAAACGTTAACCTTTTTTGCGGCTAGGTTTATGGATTACTGGTTTTATTAAAACTACGCAGTTGTTCATTCCCATTGTCTTCAGTTCCCCCTGCATTGTAGCTGTGGAAATGCTCTCTGAGCTCTACAGTTGATTTTTTTTTGGCAATCATTTTTCTCCAACATCATTTTTTTCTCACAGACAGTGGTTCCAGTTTTAGATCACGTGTTGTATGGTTCTTAATCCAGTTTAGTAGTTTCTGTTGTCTCCTTAGATCAGTGGTCTGCAATCTTTATAATCCAAAGAGCTATTTTGGACCACAGTCCAGAAAAGAAAGCTTATTTACAATTAACATTACATGACCTTTTAAAAGAGAAAGATATATTTTATTTCAGACATATCTACCACAGGGGATTTTTCCTTTTTTTGTTATTTCAATTATTTCAATTTTCAATTTTTTATTTCAATTTAGGGTTATTTAAAAAAAATATATATATATTTTATTTTTAAGATTTAGGTGACTCTCTTATTTTCAACCAAATCAATGAAGAGCCATTGACGAGTGTCTAAAGAGCCCCTTGTGGCTCTAGAGCCATAGCTTGCCTTAGATGTTTTCTCTGCTTGATGTATGTCAATGAATTGACTCTTCTTAAACTGACTAACATGTTTTCTACGACCCAAGAGTGAATTTTGAATTTTCGAAGTTCAGAAATGAGAAGCTACCTTTTGCATCCTCTGGGGCCAAAGAACCTGTTACCTCCTGAAAAATGTAACGCTAGTTTCACCACATTAGCGCAGTAAATATCCAACTAGAGGCTCATTTCTATCTTCGTAATTAGATCTAAGTGTCAACTTTTTGGGCCAGACAGTGAATAAGGAAAAGGTTTATTTAAGACATATGAAGTAAGAGCTGCATTTTTATTAGCTCCATTTATTTCTGAGCTGATTCTTTCATAATCTGGAGAAATTTTTACTCTAATCCCAAAAATCTGTTATGTTCCCCTTAAAAATACAAGCAATAATGGAGAAATAGAAAAATAAAATTTGAAGAGTTTGGCTTAATTATTAATATTTTTCTTTTCAATTCATTTAAAACAACAAATTCAGAATTTTAGCCAATTGTTTACTGTGGACTTCTGTCTTTCCTGTATAATAATATTTTCCAGGACTGCCGCCGTGGTGATTTCAGGTACTGAGTTGGCTCGTCAGGTTCACAGAGAAATTCAGCGTGATGTGGAAGAGCTGATTGCCCATGGCAACATGAGACCCCACCTTGGTGTCATCTTAGTTGGAGACGATCCAGCCAGTCACACCTACGTCAAGAACAAGACCCGGGCAGCCACCATCTTGGGTCAGATATAAGCAGTGTGCGTTCTTTCTCAGCACTGACCACTGTGTGTATGCTGCATCTCATTATCTCATTAAGTTAGAACATTGTGGAAGTCACTAACATATATCATATAAATCCAGTACATAGAGTGATGTTTTTTTTTCTTTAGTCTTGCAATAAAAAAAGAAATCAGGTCACAAGTATCCCTTCTGTCTTTAAGATAAAATGTTGGGAGTGTAACATTCCTTCCAATTTCCAGGTATTTCCAGTGACACAGTGGTTCGGTCCAGCTCTGTGTCCCAGGAGGAGCTGCTGGATTTAATTGATAAGATGAACCGTGACTGGAAAGTCAGCGGCCTCTTGGTGCAGCTGCCACTTCCAGGTATGTACAGAAGTCATTGCCCTTCTCCTATTTAAAGCTTATATTTGATTTGTAAACACCCATGTGTTGAAAAAAAGGCAAAACAAATTTCAGTTGGTGTTTAAAAATGCTTTAAAAATAAACCTGGATCCTGTATCACATATAGGATTGACAGGCTTGTTATTTGCACAGCTAAAACCAACTGCACCTGTCTGATGCTAAAATAGTGTTGATCAAAACTGCACCTGAAATTCTAACACAACTCTTACATCGAAAATGTTTTTATGGAGTGAACATTCCTGGGTATTGATGTAGTTTTAACCTTGTTTTTGTTATATATATTTTTTAAGGGCAAAGAAAACAACTATTCTCACATTCCTTAAGGTCTTTTTTTTTGTTTTTACCATTTTAAAATAAAAAAAAGTAATGATAAGCATTTTTACATTTGAATATCAATCTGTTTTTTCTTTTTTTAAAATAATATGGTGATAAAAGTATAGACATTGGGTATTAAATAGTAAATAGTCTAATGTGTTGGTGGTAGTTTTAATTTGACCTTTATTTCAGACACATTTGGCAATTTTGTAAAATAAAAATATGAATAAAAAAATTCCAAGTTTATCGCTTGAAAATAATAATACACATTAATGCTTAATGTAGTCATAGCTGATAGATATACATAGCACTACTGGCTGCTCCCTTCTTTAGATCACATCAATGAGCGAGCTGTGTGTAATGCCATTGCTCCAGAGAAGGATGTGGATGGTTTCCATATTGTCAACATTGGGAAGTTGTGCCTGGACCAGAGGTCTATGGTACCTGCAACACCTGCAGCTGTCTGGGAGATGATCAAAAGATCAGGTAAAGTATCAAAGCTTCCAAATCCCTTCTAAATGTCTATTTCTATTTTTCCATACTTGTTCCAAACTGATTCTCTAGATGGCAGTAAAGATCTGTTATTGTTCATTTTTCACAGTGCTCCGCTAGCACCAATTTATACCGTTACATCTGGAAGTCATGCAGTGAAATATTCATGTTTCTGATAATGTTTAAGCTTTATTAAATTAGTATTTCATCTTCATTTCTATGCTGTGTCTAGTAAATGCTGTTGTAGATTTGTTTTATGTTAAAGTCTTTCCACTAATCAAACTGTTGTATTTGTTGGTGATAGTATATTAAAAATATTGTAACCATTGCTTAGCCTTCCTATAGGAAGATGGTATATCGTTTCAACAACTCACATACATTTAAATGCTTGGTTCTTTAATTTGACCCCATATCTATCCTACGATAAAATATTGGCTTAACAGTATTAAATGAAAGTCTCACATTTCTTCATTAACATAAAAAAACACACAAAAAAAAGAAAAAAAAAACAAAAAACAAACAAACAACAGTGGAGATTTTCCTTCTTGATCAAACACAGAGAGGAATGTTTATGATTGTTGCCAAGAAAAATAAAACCTGCAGTGAAACTTGGCTGTTGATCAGTAAAGTTCAGTTCAGGTTACTGTTGTTGCAAAGAATGCTGCTGATGGGAGGTGAAGCATGTTGCGAAGGACTCAGATCTACGTACACTATTCTATCTGCTGCGTGATATCAGAGATAAAGATATAAAGGGGTTTGCAAAAAAACAAAATCCCTTGAAGGCTGGTGGTTTATAGTGTTTGTTTTATAATCAAAACTTATAGCAATAAAGAATTTTGACTTTAGCAATAATCAATTACGTTATTTTTTGAAATCCCTGTTTAAAATGTTTGTATGATGTTGAATATCTGCTTAGAGAACAACAGAGGCTGATTCTCAGTGGGACTAGGACAACCATGTGTTGTCAGTTTAGTAGATGACAACTTAAGTAGTGATTTAAGATCAACATTTTTAGGTCACATAATATTTGAAAGATTTATTTATTTTTTAATCAAAAAATTAAACAATAATTTTAACAGTTTCACTTATTAACCACAGTTGACGAGAGACATTTTGCTTTAGTCTGTTGCTGCTATTGCTTGTGTTTCTGGGTGCATTCAGCTTTAGCACTTGGTGATTTTAAAATGAAGATTGCAGACAAATTAGCCAGAGTTATAAAAATGATTCAAAGTTCTTTAAGGCTTAAGTGCTTTAAAGTATCAAACTACTTGAAGTTCAAAGTTGATAAATGGTGTGTTTGCCTCTTTTTTAAAGTTTAGTTGTGCATTGCAGCAATTTATCATTATACCCACTGGATGGCAAAGTGAATAGCGCTGACGACTGTTTTCTCAATACACCTGTTGGGTAAAATAGTGCATAAGAAAGAATGACTACAATTAAATATCATTTTTCTTAAGAAAGATTTGACTTCTCCTGAAATCAGTCGATAAACTACTAAATAATGTGTTATTTTGAGAAGTACTACATGTGATTAAGTTGGGATAGCAAAGTGGAGGAGTTTCCTAGACTGAGATAGACCACCACTGACAAGAAAGTGGCCAAACTATTAAATGAGATCAGAGCTGCATCACAATCCTCAAACAAAATGTTTTAAAATGATAATTGCATGTTTTTATCCCTGGGAATGTGTTTATGCAGGAATACAGACTGTGGGGAAGCATGTTCTGGTTGCTGGTCGCTCCAAAAATGTTGGAATGCCTATTGCTATGTTGCTGCATAGTGATCGCAACCATGAACGCCCTGGAGGTAAGCCAGTTTGCCTGCCTGTGTTTTGTTATCTTCACTGTTAATAAAAGTTTATCAGCTCAATAAAATGATCAACATCTCTGTAGAAAATGCAAGTTGCAGCATTATGGTTTTCCCTGAGCTTTTGTCACGATATAAATGCTCACTTCAGTTACTACTTGCCTTTTTCCCTAAAGATAAATATGCTGATGCATGTCCGGCAGGATAAAAAGAAGGGAGTGTGAAGGCCTGAAAACTGGGTGAAACTTTTGGCAGGGTGGACCGCCGGGAAACGGATCCAATCCTTATATGGTGCAGGAAGGAAAACTTGGATTTCAAAAGGTGTTGTCTGTTTGAATTAAGCAACAAGATTTACTTTATCTGTCAAAGTGCAGCTGTATGACATGACAAGGTGCGAAAACAAGCAAAGCCATATAATTAAGGTATACCAGAAGCTGTGGTGGCTATTGAACTTAAAAGAAGCACAAAAAAAGGGTTAAAGTACTTCACGTTTTCAGGGAGTAACAATCATCCTGTCTGTGGCAGTTCTAACCAGTTAACATCAGGAAACTTTAAACTCATCCCACCCTTTAGTCTCCGGAAATCTATAGAGAGAAAGAAACCAGTTGAGAAAACAAGTATCCTACCAGTTTTACCAGTTTTTGAAGTAGGTGTTTTGGGAGCTATTTCTAACTGTTGTTTTTATAAAGGGTTGTGCCGTTTAAAAAGGGTAGATTTTGTAAACGCAGGTCTGTCCTGGATGGATTAAATCGTCTAAAATGATGTTGTTAACACATATATAAGACATATATAACACTTTAATGGCAGAATCCTCTTTTCCAGCAGACGTCAAAGGTTTTCTTTAAACTGAGATCAGTTGACTGTAGAGGCCGTTGGAGTTTAGTCAGCTGTAATTTTCAGTAGAATTCAGGTTTTTCCTGCTGGAAGGAGCCGTCTGAAGATGGATACAATAAAAGGGAGTCACACAGTCAGCAACAATACTTTGGTGGATTGTTGTGTTTAGCAGATGATCAAATGGTACTAAGGATTCCAAGAAAATATCCCAGACGCCATGACACCATCGCTACCAGCCTTAACACTGGATCCAATGCAGGAGGGATCCATTTATTCGTGTTTGTTATGAAAGAAGTTATAATCCTTCCATCTTGGAAGAAGACTCATCAAACGAAAAGACAAACTGTTCTCACTGTTTCAGCTGGTTGTTAGTTGGAATACAATTTTTTTCTGTCATACAGATATCCTTTGAAATTAAATAAATTCTCTGTGAGAACTTGTTAAAGTGATTCAACCCTTTTCAGGTGAAATGACATGAAATTCCAGTTTAACTCTCTAACATGTGGTGAATCAACTTTTCGAGGTTTCCCCACGCCCTAATAGCCAGGTGCACCTTCTACAGTTAGTGTTTGTGGAGTGAAACTAATCCCAGAAATGAGTTTTATTTAGTTTCACCAATTACACGACAGCAAAACACAGTAATTACTTAGTGATTTGGTGCTTCGCTGTTTTACATGTTTTTGCATCTTGTATCATTGACTTGGATGGAAACTAAACTCCTGGTGTATCAGCAGTGGAGTTGAGTTTTAGACATTTAACCACCTTCTCTAGTATGTGAATTCCTGACATATATGAAAACCAATATAAGTAATTCAACAGACAGGTCTGTGCATGGTTTAAACACTACAGTATTTTTTTCGCACACTTTTTTTCTCTTCTGAAAATGATGATATGGGGGGATTAAACAAAAAAGCAGTGATTCAACTCTAGACTCTGGACATGGATGAACAGGAGCAACATTCTGAGCATCCTTAGTTGATCCCTCGATCAGTTGTAATTTCGTGGTGACTTATTTATAAATGTAGGCCTAAAATGTTGCATAATCTCTCCTGTATATAAAACCTGCAGAGCAAATACACGGCAAAAAGTTTTCATGCTAGTTTGAAGAGGCTGAATGTGGGTCTTTTCTGAGCCATTAGAAGTGGGCAGTATTGTGTCATTAATCATACAGTAAATATCCTAACTATTAATAACTAGAAAAGCACTCGGAGAGCGTAGACCTCCACCAAGCAGCTCGTTTGTGTGTTTTCAAAATAACTTGAAAAGTGTCAAGTGTTGGTTCTCTGGATCATCTCCAAAATGCAATCATTTGTCAATTTCAAGTTATTTTAAAAAACAGACTAACGAACAAAAAAACGCAAATGAAAACACAAAACTAATTTGTTTCATTGTGCTATTTATGGAGAAAATATGAGCATATGTTTGGATTGTTATCGTTGCTGTTTAACTTTTTTTTTTCAGTATAAGTCGAGATTATATTTCAAGAGATGAAATTATTTTCTGCTATTCCAGACTGTATTTGTTGTACCTAATGTAATAGTTGTCAGCTGTTCTATTTAATAATGTGTATATTTATTTTGTTTTAGCATGATATGCTTTTCCAAGTAAAAATACTGCAACATATTGTGAAAAAAAGATTATTGTTTTCCATTCCTTGGATGCATCATATTAAGAATTATCTTAAATGTGAGGAATTACATAAACATATCAAACTTAAAGTCGCTTTAATTTAACAGCATGATTGAAGCTTTTTCTTTTAGTATGAATGGGTTTGTCATCTGGAGAGAAAAAAATACTGTTTATAAAGTACATTTAGAACCTTGAAAAGATTGTAGGGCATGTATTGTATTGGATTTTTTCCACCTTTAACTTAACAATAGTTATGTTATATTAAATATTATGGAGAATTATAAGTGATAACACAATAATAATAGAGATAACAAAGCAGTTGATAAAACAGACCAAGGTTTCCACAAACCTACAATGTTACCCTTGGAACAACAAACTCACACTCAGTGCTTAACACAATGGCTGCATGACTGAAAAGTTTTGTTTGAAAACTTTAGAGATCTGACTTCAGTTTAACAAAAGGAATTTTAATTTAATAACTTAGGAAGAGGAAGTGGAGGCTGGGGGTGCTTCTAAAGTTAGAAATGTTTTTCAGACCAGTCCAATTCGATGTCAGGTCGTTTGCTGTGTAACGTTTTTTAAAAAAATCTTTTTTAACTTCTCTTAGCTGCCCTGATCCGCTTGGTCAGTTGGTTCCTGACCTGCCTGCATAGAACCTAATCCTCTCTGCTGTAAACATCTTCTTTGATCCTATTTGGCTTCCTTACATATAAAGTGAAGCATGGCCTATTGTTGCAAACACATACAATACAATAAAAATGTTTGTAAGCAGTCACACTTTCATCAGTTGTTTTCCGGTAGGTGGATGAATATTCAAACACACTCCAGTCTGTGCATACAGCGCAGGCCTGAAACATTTGCTTTGACTCATCAATCCACTTTCTAATAGTTCTAACCACAGGCTTAGAAGTATTTAATTTCTTATAAGTTGGAATGACATTAGGGAATGATTAGGAAAGTAAGTCTATGTGGTAAACCCTGACTACTTTATTTTATTGCAGTGTTTAATAAACACTGACAAAAATATCTAGGATCAAGATCAAGGATAATGAAGGCTGAGGCATGCAAGCCTCAGCAATCTCGCTTCTCCTGAGTCTTCAAAGCAGCTTACTTTATAGTAGTGAGTCAGACATTGTTTATTTCGCACTGATTCACACTTGAGCTGTTTAAGGTTTTACTGTGCTCGTTGCTGTCCGTCTCTTAATTTTAGGAGACCGTTAGTCCTGCAGCTAGAAGCCCTGTTTCTGTCTGAATGGTCCACAGTGTGTAGCTTGGCTTCAGCAAAGCACGTTGGAGAAATGGAAAACATGTTTTGCTTAGGAAGAGGAGTAATTTAACATCCACCGTATGACAGCACCCGCAGTCAAATATGCTGGGTGTTGTTGGGTACAGAAAGAAAAAAGAAAAGGAAAAAGAAGATCTAAGACAATTTCATAGTCTCTATCAACATATTCTAATAATTTCATGATTGAATATTGTAATATCATCCAACCCTTACTGGAGAGCCTATAATATGAATGTGATACTCAGACACACGTCAGCAGTAACTTATGAACATTATACAGTTTTCACCAAAAAGCACATTTTGTTTGTGATTCTTTTAACCCTGCAAATTGTTTTTTAAAATATTATCCAATTCATGATTTAGCTTTTATTGGTAACAATCGTGAGGCACAGCTGCATGTTTTTGCCTCCCTAAATTCTTGCCAGGATACGAAAATAAGTCTAATTCCTACTGTATGACTGTTTAAACTGTTTTGTCACCACATTGTATGCTTTACAAGCCTGACGCTGTTTCATCTGATATGCGACCCGGATGCCTGATGTGCTGGGACTTGTCCTTCCTTGCATCATATTCTTTATCTTTTTATCTTCCTCAAGGCCTCTATGACTTTCACAATGCTAACGACAGTGCACGGTTTCCTTACTTTTTAGGGTCACGCATTACAGTCAAGAAACTGTAATTGACTGACTTCCATACAGCTGTTGTGATGTATAAAATGAGCTTTTAAATTACATTAAGTTCGTACATTAGCTGTTGCCTTCAAACATCTACGCTGTAAAACAAAAGGTGTTAAAACAAGAAAAATCAACGCAACATGATGCAAGAGATTTTTGAATTTTCTCAACTCTTGCCTTATGTTGCTGACTTTGAAATTTGTTGGCCAGACAAGTTTTTGTAGGTTATTAATGGAATAAAATCAACAATTAATAGTTAGAATTTTTACAATGTATTTATTTATGCAAGCTTTGGTAAATGCATACCGTTTGCTCCAATACTAAAATATATGTTATTTCTGCACAACAGGGCATCATGTGCCTCTGATTATATGTTTACTCTTTTTAACTCAAGGCATTGATTACAGCTAACCCTTTCAGACTGATGTTCTTGAAATGTACAATCCCACCGAAATCATTGAGTTTCGACTTCCATACACTGACTCAAATGTACATAAAATCAACACAAAACATCCATCATCCACATTAGGGTAAATAGGGATTGATGTATGCAGGTTAATTCATCCTAAACAATCCTTTGTCCCCCTCAGGTGATGCCACAGTGACGATCGCTCACAGATGTACACCACAGTATCGGTTGAAAGAACTGACTCTTCTGGCTGACATCATCATTGCAGCAGCTGGTAATTACAGTTAACCAGGATGAAACTCTTCTGTCAAAGATGCCTTTCTGATACTAGGGCTGTCGACCTTGTTTTGTGACCGTTTGGCTTAAAGGTCTTTATTATTATCCGTCTCTGTAATTCATTAAAATACTTACCGAACAGAATTAACTTATATTAGAATTTTGATATATAACTACTTTAGGACATTTGGTGCCATTTTTTTTAGAGAACCATCAGATTAGTTGTATTTTTAGGTTTCAAAATAAGAAAAAACATAAATCTTTTGCAAACGTGGAGGTATACTTTTTCGTTGTGACATGGATATTTGTAATGAATTATGTTACAAATAACTTTGTTTCTACCATAACTGGTACTTTTACTGTAACTTTGTTGTTAGCAGTTAATCGAATTATTCCCTAAAACAATAAAACTACTTAAACACTGATTTGTTAATATATATCTAAAGGTAAAATATTAGTTAGGTCTGACAAAATTATGAAGTGCCTTTTTGGAAGGTCCAAAGACCCCCGCTGCAACAGGCTGCCATTGCTTTTATAACAGCTAAAGCTTTAGCTATAATAAAATGGCTTAAAATATGCACAATCATAAAATAAACATACAATGAACATTTGTTTCTGTAATATCCATCCATCTTCTACTGCTCGTCTGTCGGAGTGAAGATGATATATATATATAAATTAAAAAAATTCCTTTCTCACCCTCCGCGGGTGGCCTCTTTCATCCTCTGAGCTCGGGTCCTCTACCAGAGGCCTGGGAGCTTGAGGGTTCTGCGCAGTATCTTGGCTGTGC
>JAUZNJ010088079.1:0-13891 GCA_034780135.1 Jordanella pulchra | reverse complement strand
ATAGAAGATTTTCTTCCAGCAATCCGCATTATTTCTAGATAAAAATACAAGGTAAAAACATAACTGCGTTTTTGCTGTCGGGCAGACATAAAACGTATTGATAATAATAATAAGATACATTAGTCCAATAGCAACACCAATCATAACTAGGCGTAATAACAATTTAACATACTGTTAACTTAAGGAATTGTTAATTATTTCACTTAAGGAATTGTTAATTATTTCACTTATGTTACTTAACAGGATTTTGGTTTTAAATGTTCTTTACATTAAGTTAGTGTATTTATATACAGCTGATCAAAGCACTTTAAAAAGAAACAGATTTAACTAGAATGGAAAGTTCAGTTAAATCAACTAGACAGATTGAGCTGGAGGTTTGAGGTGATACTTAAAACAACAACAGAAAAAACATTGGTTAAGAGATATTCTTTTTGGAGATCAGAAATAGTGCTGTAGGTAGTTGCAGCTCTAGTCTCTAGCTTAGAGTATTATCTATAGCAGGCATCCTCAAATCTGGCCTTTGAGGTCCGTTGTCTTGCACATTTTAGATGTATCTCTACTTCCACACCTGAATACCGTTGTAAATTATCTCCTCAGTATGCAGCCAAGTTCTCTAGAGTCCTGCTAATGACCTGATTATTTGACTCAGGTGTGCAGAAACACATCTGAAAGGTGTAGGACACCGGCCCTCAAGGACCGCACCTATAAAAATATAAAGTTATTGGCACCACAAATAATGCTTCCTACAGGGGAGTTTTAGATCTAAATTGAAACACTTAAAGTTAATGGCAGTACTGATTGCAGATGATGCTTTTCTTGTTCATGATCACTATTCAAATATATATCCAATCTGTAGATAAGATTTAGTTCTTTCCCCGACCACTAGATGACAGCAAAGGACCATAAACTCGATTATGGTATAATCAGACATTTATACATTAAAAAATATACAAAAAATTAAAATGCTTTCAATGCTTTAAATTGTATTATATATTTTTTGTATTTAATATAGTTATTTATTTAATTTTTAATAAATAATCTATTGCTAGGGACCTATTTCTTTATGTTTTGTTGTAGTAAGTATATTTTTAATAATTTTTTCATAAACTTTTTAATATTCTATATCTAGTCTATATTGTTGTGTATACTGTACTGTTTTGTCTGTATTTCCTGTTTGAAAAATTAACTTGATTTAGTTTCACACAAAGTAAACAAAACTCCATGCTGAAAAACTTGTAAACTGTCAAATGAATGTCTTATTTGGAGTTTTTAAACTAGAGCAATTTTTTGCAGATTAACTACAGAAAATGCCAGAGATGTGATTTTTTTTATGTCTGCCAGTATTTTGGGTGAAGTTCATCATTTGTTAATATGAGATTTTTCCACAGTTGCCCTGGTATATAGTGCTGAATACCTAAATGAGCTGGCAGCGATGAACTGGAGGTGAGACGTATTCTTTTTTTTTTTTTGTTTTTGTTTTTTTTATGCACGTTTGTATCTAATAATGAATGTATGCTTTAAAAAACTGAATAAAATGTGTTAATTGAAAAATAAATTAATTTAAAGTTTTGTTCATTTATTTATTTTTGTTTATCTTTTCTTAGGTCTTTTTCTGATTTCCAGTACTTTGACTCAAAGGGTATGTTTATATCACTGGTTTACTCAATACCTCTCCTGCTCAATGCAGTCGTAATTGTGGTAAGTTTTTTTTCCATTTCTTCAACTTTCTTCAACTTTTCACATCAAATAGATATGTCCCAAATGCTTTTGAAAGGATTAAACACCAGACCACGTGTGAGTCTTTCCGTTTTTTTCTTTTCTTTCCATGCTGACAGATGGTGTGGGTTTACAGGACCTTTTCCACCATGACTGAACTCAAGACGCTTCAGCTGAAGAGAAGGGCCCGTCGAGAAAAAAGGGAGAAAAACGACTAATCTCTTTCCCTATGTCCGTACATGGCCTTCGCTGGGAGAATTCAGAATCCCCCCCTCAGCTAATCCTGATTTTTGGAAAAGAAAAACAGATTCTTTCTTGTGACTTAAAAAGGACTACCCTTTATATGATGGACATATCTCTCCATTTTGAAAGGATGATAAGTCTGTAGACCAAAGGATATTGTGATTTTATATTTATATTGTATTGCAAGTGTGTTCCATTGAAAAATAAAGAAAATTTTCCTAAATGTTGTGTGACGATTTGAATGCTGAAACAAAACAAGCTTGAAAGGAGTCATTTGGGTGCTTCTAGATCCTGAGGAAGATGCACTGTTTAATGAACCTCATTTTTACAGGAACTTTTTCTTTTCCTTAAGTTCTGCAATTAAACATAGCCTACCACTAGACGGCAGCTTGAGCTAAATGAGAGTTCAGCTATCTATAAGGAAACTTATTTTTTTCAGCCAACACTCCATGTTTCACTTGTTATCTCCTGGAATTTCACAATACGTCTTTCTCGGACCGCACTGCTCTTTTTTTTTTTTTTTTTTTCCCGGCGCTTTTATCTAAATCTCTCCTTTTTTGTTTTCTCAGATGAACCCGATAGGCCTTGGCATACATAACCCACATCCATCTGTCAGGATGCATTAAGTGTGGACATGAGAGATTGGCTAGCAGTCACTGGAACTTATCAAAAAGGGCAGGGCAGAAGAGAAATTAGGCTGTCGAAGGTGCTGATGTGCATGTTTGCAGCCTGGTCAGGACTCCATCTGTTGTGTAGGAGGCTTAGAGAGAGAACGGATCGCTTCAGGAGATTTTAGACATGTAAGATCTGCACCCTGACCTCACACTAGTGCTCCAAGAGCAGGTGTTGGGCACGCAAACAGACTCTGCCTGTTACATCAGTGACCACACACACACACAGACAGTACACCCAGTAACATAAAGCATGCATATTTACTCACAAAGCTGCCCCAGCTTTAAGTTGGACCTGTTCCTCTTTTCACCACAAAACGTGGGATAAATGTTTTCATCTGCTGAAAAAAACAACAAATCCTTTACCCTGATTTTATGTCAAACCTGCGGCCAAATTTATCAGTTCATGTATCACTGGTCCATTTTCCTTTTGCTCATGTAACCCAGCATGTTGCTCAAGACTCAGTCAGCTGCAGTCCCGAGGGTGAAAACACTAGGGATGAAAACCTGGAAGAAAGCATAAACACCTGTTACACAGAGGCCTGCAGATATAACTTTGCGCAGTACATTTTAAAGAACAGAACCTGGAGTCAGATATGCTGAAAGGTTCAAATAAGGTGATGTCTAGCACTTGAAAATACATCTGCCAGGTAAATCATTAAGTAAATCACCGGGTTTCCTAAGATATAGGATATTTAGGAGTGGGGGAGCTGTCTCTCAAAAATCTTACAGCTTAAAGGTTTTTTTTCAGCCTCAAGTTTTTTAAAGCTTAATGAAAAAACAACCTTTTAGTTTCATAATTTTTAAGGTTTTGTTTTTAATTATTATTTATAGCCGATGTAAGGCTTCAACCAGCAAAGAAAAACCCAGAAGCTGTTTTTTGAATAACATGTTGACAAAGTGTACTCTAACCTGTGGGAACTTCTAAAGCGGGTTGTGTTGTAAAGAACTAATGATTATCCAATCTGATGTCAAAAAATCAAAGCTTAAACTTGTTTTTTTGTTATTTTTTTAGCGCTATTATTTTGTCTAGTCAAAGAAGCATCACATGCTCTCATAAAACCTTAGGCAGTTTAGGGTAAACTTTGCTGAATTTCATGCATTATTTGCTATATCATTGTTCTGATTTATATTTTACCTCCTGGAGTTTTGGATATGGTTTTACCGTCCTGCTTCAACCCCCTGTTTTTACAGTTTTAGTGTTTTTAGGTCGTTTAATTTGGAAGACTTAAACTTTTCAGCATTCTTCTTTGCAGAGTAGTTCTGGATCATCTCTTTGGATCAAATTCATTTATTATGATTGAACTCTTCCACTGTATGTCTCTCTGTATTCTGTTTGGAAGGTGAAGCTCCACCTCAATCTCATGTATTTCACAGCCTCAAACAGGTTTTTTTTCTTTTTCAAAAGTTTTCCAGTCCCTGCTAAAGAAAAAAGAATCCTGAGAAACTTCAATCTTCATCCATTTGAAGTGTTAGTTGCATAGAAGCCAGTCAGATTTCATGTTGCCAAAACACCTTCTTCCTCCTGTTTGCTGTTTTCTGTCTCATTCATGCTTTCCTTTTCCTTCCTCAGTCTTCATGATACCATTTGTTTTTTAAAGCTCTCAAATAAACCGAAATCTACCTATGTTTTATAATGTTTGCAATTTAGTTTTCATTTTTAAGCTTGTAAAAAAGGCTTCTAATATTTCTATTACCATGAATTTCACAGTAGATGTCGACAACAGTCCAAGTTAGCCCCTCTTACAAAACAAATCAAGGAAAATTTCTCTCCTTAAAGTTTTGGGAAAAAATAGAAAGGGTCCCTTTAGTTGGAGACATGATGAATGGCAGACCTTGGAAATCCACATTCATTTCGACTTCAGATTTTTATCAAGAAAGTCTCATCACATTTTCCTATTTTTACTGTCTTCAGTTGTGTTAAGTCTGTCAGTACCATGCTGGAAAATAACGTAATGTTCTCGCCTTCAAACCTCACTTTTGACATGATTCTTTTAGGATAATTTTTTAGGACAAAAAACAATGTTTGTGATGACATCTCGAGGGGTGTCCTTTGACATAATCTGATTGGATTATGTTCTCTATATATTTCATTGGCTTGTCCAAATCATCTGCAGTAAATGTTGAACAAACTCTTGAACTTAATTTTCCTTCATCGGTGGAGTAGTGCGGAGATTTGCAATTGAGTGCATTACAATAGATAGATATTTCCAAGTCTCCCTGAAGCAGTTTGTGAATTCTCATTTGTTCTTAAAGAACTTTTTTTGATGATCCTTTCGACTTATCTGACAGAAATCTTAAAAGGGTAACCGGGCCAAGATTGTGTATAATAAAAGGATGTTCTTTTCACATAAGGATCGTAGCTCTAACGGCCCTCACTGGAAAACTCAGCAAGTTTGAAAATGCAGCTGTAACCATTTAACCATTGACATTAGTATGCATTGCAACAGACTGTCTTTGTGGACGCCCCATTGCTTTCTCAGTCATGCAATGGTTTAGTAACAATAAACAAACTTATGGGCAATCAGGTATTATTAAGCCAGCTAAGATTGATTTGAACGAGACATCGGAGATTTTCTGCTAACATTCTGCTGCTGTTTCTTTGTTTTCTTTGCCTTTTTGAACATCCTTTTCTTCACGTGTTCAGTATTTATTCTCTGTACCCTTGCACCTCATTACATATAAGTTGTCATGGATTGCTTGCTTGTTACTGACACCTGGTGTGCATTTCATGTCAACATGTCAATATTGGAAATATATTTAATAAGAAAAAAACAAGTTACATTCAATACTTATTTTACCAACTTCATGATGAATAAAGGATAATACATTTTGTCACTCAGACAAAAGAAAGCTTTTCATTTATAAAACAAAACAAAAGAAAAAAAAACTAAACAAAACACAAAGCTTGGAATTCTGGATTATTTAAATAGTTTTCCCATGGGATTTAATGTTCAGTTAGACTGAATGAGAACACCTGGAAACTATCCATGAACCTCACAGATGTCTTTGAGTGAAGTTTGATTTTAAACCCATAAAGGAAAATCTCTGACATTGATGCATGAGAATACTTTCCCTCAATGATATCTTTGATAGCTTTGCATGTAAGGGAGTATGCGGTGCACACAGATTATTTTTTTGAATATGTCAAGATATCTCTTTGTTCTTTTGATACAGTTTGTGTTGGCTCCTGCTGTGGGTGTCTACATCTGTTCCTGTCTAATCAGCCCATGTAGA
The DNA here is from genome assembly GCA_034780135.1 of Jordanella pulchra. NCBI lineage: Eukaryota > Metazoa > Chordata > Actinopteri > Cyprinodontiformes > Cyprinodontidae > Jordanella > Jordanella pulchra. The sequence continues at coordinate 8,024 of JAUZNJ010088079.1, read as the reverse complement.
TGTTTAGCATGGACTTTGTGTTTGTTTCAGCTTTATGGTCATCAAGACCTGTTCCAACTTCCTTTACACACATCTCAAAACTGTTCAATATCTAAATTCCTGCACGACTGCAGAGCTTTAATAATATGTAACATTAAAATGAGAGATATTTCCTGTTTAGGGACATTAAATGTGTCTTATAAAGTAACCCAGTGCTTAGGAGAAGTTGAAAAAAAGGAACAAAGAAAGAACTCAAAATCAGATACAAACTCAATGGATTGGATTATTTCTGGGCAGAGGGGTTAATTTCTTTATATTTCTATATAAAAATACTCGGAACCTGCTTTTTATTATCCCTTAAAACAGACTAAATCCTTGTATTCTTAGTAGTAATAAAAAAGACAAACCATTGAATGAGAGGGTGAATACAAACCTTTGACTGGGGATGAAGTTTGGCTGGTGTTTTGACCCATTAGCCATCAAAACAACAAAGTAAAGAGTGTGAAACGCTATCCCTGAAGCATCCCATTTGGAAATATGGAAGTTTCTTCTGCAATTCCTGTACAGTGATAGTAAAGAATGTAATGTGGTTTAAAACAAAGCAGAAAAAGGTCCTGAGCTCTTAACCACTCACTAAAATCAAATAAAGAGGAACGTAAACATTGCAGCTGAAGTCAAAATACTGCTGGATCTGGATCAGGCATCCAACATATAATCGCTGTATATACATATATATATATATATATACATATGTGTGTGTGTCTGTGTATGTTAACATTTTTTTCCTGTCTTTAATGGAAGTAAATATGTTTTTATTTACTGGATGACAACAAATATTTTCCTTTAGATTTCAAGAATAATAATTTAATATTGTGTTTTATAATTTTTAAAAGATGTCAGATATATTTCAAATATTTAGCAGAAAATGTCACCCTTTCTTAAAATATTGTTATTAATTTGCGACCAAATCACGTATAAAATTTGTTATTCGATAACTTTATAAGTTACTGATATGCAGTGCAAGGCATGTATGCAGACTATAGTTGTTTAAGATGATTTTACATATAATGTTGAAATAAAACATGTTAAATAAGGTTTGTGTGTCTCATAAGCATTTCGTAAACATAAAAAGTTTGTATCAATAAACAGTGAAAGCAATGCACACTTAACCCGGAAGGAGTGTCGTATAACAGAAGTGGCTCGCCGGCTGAGTCAGTGTGTGACAGAGCATGCTGTGTAATGGAATAAAGAGATGAGAGACAGAGCGATGGATGACTCACACAGAGTGTGCTTGTGAATAAGTCAGTCTGATATGCATGATTACGTTAGAAATATTATAGTTCACATATTATTCATACATTGGGATATATATTTAACGACTGTTCTCCTGAGGTTTTGCTTGCAGTTGCTATATATCTTTGAAGTTATGGTTTTATTTATGACCAAGATAGCTTAAAACAATATACTTTGACGTTAACAAGATATAAATTCTAGCAGTCGATTGCTCTAATGTGTTTTTATGCTTTATCAAATGCAGTCTGTCTCCAGGATTCAGACTAAAAGCCACAGAGGGTTCAAAGTCATGACTCAAAATCAAACCTATGTTGAGTGAGTCATCATTCAGCCTGTATCAGTTACTACTGTCCACAAAAAGGATGACCACCTTCCTTCATCACCACTAGAATCTGGAGCCACTGCTATTAAAAGGCACAGCCGCAGATAAACAATCTGCTTCCAACAACATAAAACGTTGAAAGAGAAACTGTCAAACATATCAAAAAGACTATGAAACCACTTATCTTAAAAAAGGAAATCTTTTGTGGGAGATCAGTTATACTGAGAAAACACTGTTATAGTCATGAATCTAACAAAGACAGAAAGTCTTGGGGGTTCAATTTCTATGATTAGGACAAGATGAATGATTAGAAGCTAAGATTTAAAACTCTGCCAGATATGATTAAGAGTCAGAAAATGGTCTCATAAAATTTAGAAAATTCTACAAAAACTTTGCTTCTAAATTAAACTTAAGAAATCGGGTTGCTGTTATCAAGCTTAGAGGTAACTTTAAATTGATGGAGGTTAATAAAACTTATTTTTAAAGCACAGGGAAATACATTTAAAGGGGTATATTAATACAAATATTCCCCAAAACATTTCCAAAGACACAGATTTTCTTTTTCTTTAAAATTATGCAGGCAGTGAATCTAAAATTCATATAATTTGTTCTGATTGTGGAATGACTAACAGACATTTCAGATAGAGATCATATTGGCCAATATCAGATATCCGATACAGATCTGATACTACTGCTGAATAAATGAACCACATACCTTACCATGTGAGTAAAGGCATCATGCTTTACATAAGTATTGTTATAAAAAGGTAACAAATCAACATAGATATAACTCATGACTAGCTGCTTTATGTGCTGTTATTGATGATGTAAGTAGCATTATAATCTTAAATTTGAAGGCACTAAATCGCTGTAACCGTATTGCTGTGTATGATATCAGTAAAAATAGAAATGACTGGATCGTCATCATCCATCTGATATTCAGCTAGTTGGTTAATATTGGAGCTGATATTTGATCCAAGCACTAATCGGTGCATCTCTGATTTCAGCCTGATCAAGACACAACTCTCTGTTGTCTCCTCACCAGGTGAGAAGGATGTAAAGGCTGACATTCTGATGAAAAGCAATGTTAAACCCTAATTTCTCTGCTTCGTCTTTAATCTGAGCCATAAATGCTTTACACTTTGAACCTGTTAACATACAGTATGACTTTGTGTAAGCAGCTTAAATAAGGAGCTCAATACTAAGAATTATTGTTTTATGCAGAGTTGTATATAAATTACCAACTTGTTGTAAAAGATTTATAATTTAAATGATGTTTATTTCATCTCATACGGGGTTTACTGCCCAGAATACATTCTTTTTTAATGTTAGAAACGTTCCATCTGATAAAAAGATAAGGCACAATCTGTGCTGCAATGGTTCTGGTTTCAAGATCTCTTCTTAGAATAACTTGCACTATCTGCACATGCAGCAGTATATTTCTCCAAGCAGATGTGTGTTCTTGGAAGGAAAGCCATTTATTGTTGTTTTTTTTAATACTACATTTGCACAAGCTGATACTGTTAGATTTATTATCTAGGTGAGATCATTGTCATGCCTTCTTTCAAGCCTTGTCTAAGCTAAAAGGATAAAACAAAAAAATCCCAGCCGACTGATGTACTTAGATTTATGTTTTTAGGTGAGACCATGGCAAAAAAATCCTTCTCTCTGGAGTGTCATGTGAATTCATTCAATGGGAACAGTGTGTTGTATTCTTCAACATTCCCACATTGATTCCTCTCTGTTACAGATATCAGGTAGCATAGAGAGTAGCAGCACTGTTTCAAATATATGGATGACGATTAGCTCCTTACGTCATCAAGACAGTAAATACAGGCTGTAAAACAAGTTGTGAATATTACTGTAAACCTTTATCATTTGCTAATCCTGCTCTTTCAGTCAGATTAGTCATAATATGCAGTTCAAACCAGACCTCAACAAACTCTGAATAAAGATATATAATATATTGTTTTCATTGTTTGATACTTAATCTTTTGTCTTTTACGTCTTTTAGTATTACCAAATAACTTTTAATTAGCTACATGCCAAATCAACAGTAGTTTTTTTCTTTAACCTCTCAAAATCTAATTACTTTGTTTTAAAATAATCTTGTAAAGTCCTACAGCCTGTTAACACCTCTAATACCCCGGTTCCTGTACTGTAATTCCATAGAAAATTAACAATAAATCAAAAAGAAATGGTGGACCTCTGTAAATCCAGCTTATCCTTCAGTACCATTTAAGGATGGCTGAAGGGGCTGTAATTATAAGTTCAAACAAATAAATACCAACCTAGACTCCATGTGTTTATCCAGCATCATAGCAGGATTTATTGTGCTTTGGTGTGAAGCTAAAACATAGTCCTGCTGTGAGTCTCATGCAAAATGTCTGGCAGCACCTGAACAAGGTGTGTGTAAACAAGGTGTCAGACAAAGCTTTAGTGAATTATTGTGAAAAACTTGTGAAAGATACCCAAAATATTTCAATTAGTTCACACAGTTTAAAAAGCAACCATTCAAAATACTGAGATATTGTAATTAAAAAAAAACAAATCTGGTATTTCTGTTTAAAAATATGAATCTAGCTTTTTGTGAGAAGAAATCATTTTTAACGCTAACGGACCGAAATATTTCAGCCAATGTAAACATCTGGATTTAAGGCTATATCTTGTGCTCTATAACATCATCCAGCTTGGATGTTTAATTCATGATTATAGAACATCCTCCGAGGTTTAGTTGAAAGACAAATGTAATGTTGGAACCATGAACTGAAAGAAAAACAAAACTTCCATGAGCCAACTTAAATACTGATTTTGAGATATTTTATTAGGGAATTTTAGCATGTTTTTTTCTCTTTAACTACTATCAGACTTAAGGAATTCATTCGAGTCCCTATGATGTCCTTGTAACATAGGGTTTGATCCTCAAGATTGATGCCAATTGTCTCCTCTGAGCATTTTTTTTAGATATATTTTTTTTTTGTCAAAACACAGGCTGAAACAAAAGAGTGTTTGAGGAAAAGCAGGACTGGACCAAAAAGAAAATGAAATTGTTGATCTGACTGGGATGTTGAAATGTTAAACGCTGCACAAAAGACAAATAAACATTTTGATTTTATATCAAAGAGGTCATGGTATACTCCAAAGATTTCAAAATGTCCGATATCATAGCAGTGCATTCACCCCCTCGTTTGTCAGAGAGGAAATTGTTCTTTTGTTGTATGTCCTTCTGGAAAGATAAGACCAAAAGGGTTAAAACTTCCAGGATAATGTCATAAATCAACTGTGGGCTTAAATAAACATCCTTGCATAAACACACAAAAGATATCCAAGGTCATTACCTATGTATTAATCAAGGTTAAACTAAAGAGGGTGAACTTTGCTCCATATTCCACAGCCCTGGAGAATGATATATTGTTGATAAATAGAAAAGATGTGAAGTGTGGATGGTGAATGAAATCCCCCCATTAATGACCATTCTCAAAAATATCTAGCTGTCTGGTCAACGTGTGCTCTCAAGGGGACGGTGTCTCCATTTTCACTTACGCCAATTTAGTGCTCCTATCTGGATTACATGAATCGCAGCCAATTACTGTGATGAATTATAGGACTTTGTCAGTAAGAATGAGATGGCGATGGCATTTCTTCTGGGCAGCTGAGAGGAAGGGAATCCATCATTTTGCTGTTCTTTAGCTCAAACTTTCCACCAAGCTCTGTTTCAATACATCTTCTGTTCTTTTGTTTTGTTTCAGAGCCCACTTTGTGGTTTGGTTTTGATGTAGTCTCCAAGTTTCTGTCTCAGTGGATCAAACTGGTTGTAAATGTTTTATTTGTTTTCCTAAATTTTGTTGTAAAAATGTTTTTTAAATGATAAGCTGAAAAGTGTATAGAGCTCACCAGCGCATAATCTAATCTCAGTGAAGATGTGGGAAATTATGAATGCAAACAGTTCACCAATAAATGTAACAAAAGAGAACCTGTCTTCATCATATTTATGCATAATAAGATCATTGAACAAGATAAAATATATTATTTCCTCATCAGTACCAAATCATTTTAAATGATGAATTATGTAATATTACCAGTAAGCTCTGTTTGCATATTTTACCGAAATAATTAGATAAGAAAAAAACAAAAATATACTGATTGCTCCCTTGACTTTCTTTGTACTAAGTTGTTGAAAGAGGTTTTTAACATTGTTGGCCCTTCCCTCTTATGTTTTATCGACTCATGTCTTCGTTCAGGACTTGTCCCATCTGCTTATAAGCATACTGTTGTTATGTCTCTTTGCAAAACTTCTCATTTTGACCCTTTGGCTTTACCTTATTTTAGACCTACCTTTCCACATCCTTGCCTTTTTTTTCCAACTACAGCCATTTTGATGATAATATTATCTTTGATACATGTCAGTCTGGCTTTAGGTGGAAACAGAGCACACAATAAGTACATAACACCATTGGTAGATCCACTGATGGTAGGTGCCTTGTTGTCCTGATGCTGCTAGACCTCATTGCAGCCTTTGACACTTTTGATCATCCTGTCCTGACTTGGTTAAACCAGCGGGTTGGAACCTTTAACTCACCAAATAAATGCTTTACCTCCTATTTGTCTGACCCTCACTCTCTCACTGTGAACCCTCACTGTTATGATAATGCTACATTTCATCAGCACCGGCTAGGAGGTTATGTTTTTAGTCAAGTTTGTGTGTGTGTTCGTTTGTGTACAGGATAATTTGAGAAGTTATGAATTAACTTTAATGACATTTTTCCAAAGGTGCACCTCAGTCCAAGAAACAATCCATTAAATGTTGGAGATGATCCACATCATAATCCAGATGCAGGAATTTTTCTTTCACATTGTTGGCAGAACAGGCTTAGTGACATGGATGATGCAAAACCCAAGTTATTTGTTCAACAGATACCAATGAATGGAATTAGCTGTTTTTCTTTTACATTCCTTTGCATAGTGATAGTGGCTCCCTGCAGATACAACCTTGAGCAACTTTTGCTTTTTGTAAAAAGAATTTTGACCAAAGAATAGCTGATGATGATTTTCAATTGTATGCAAACAATAGAATGGTTCTCTTTCTCTAATAAATGCATAATAACATACTTTATAAGCTCTTTTTATTTTAACACTGTTTAACTTATTTCACTCAGGGACTTCCAAGATGTAATGTCAACGAATAAATGAAAACATTTGTTGAACTTAAACTAAAAATATCTGAATAACTCTATGTTATATCTGTCATCACTTCTAAGGGTTTTGAGATTTAGTTAGTGTCTGAATTTAAATCCTTTTTAGTTATGATTGATGATTCTCTTTCTTTTCTGAAGCAAATCACATTTGCTTGATGAACTAACTGCCAAAGCAAGCAGGGACAGTTTAAGTTAGCATGTTGACTTCTTTGAATAACAATGCAAGCAAAAGATTGTAGGAATGCTGTAATTCAGCCAAAGCGATTTCTCTGGGTACTTGTTATGGATTTACAGAAAAAGCCTTCTAAGAATCTTGTTCATTTTTTTTTAAACCAAAGAATGTTAAATATTAACACTATTTCAGGAATACTATATCTTTTATCTACCGCGATTTCAGCAGAATAAATCAGTGAAAATTTTCCTGACTTGAGTTGTATTAGAATATATATCTATTTACATCTGGGTATAGTGAGCCACAGATATATACATGGCATGTAGAATATGGCCAGCCCAAATCCATATCTTCACCCCATCTGCTTTCTATAAATCTGATTTATGCACAAAATTCATGAGAGCAGACTTTTATTTTAAAGCCAACCAGGTTTAGGAAGAAGCACAGAGTGTTAGATTACATTTCAGGCCTAACATATTGGAAATAATAAAAGAGTTCATTTATAAATATCAAAAAAAGTGAAACAGGCAGGCTGATTTTCAGAGCTCATGTGAAAATAAGAAAGAGGTGGTTGGAAGTTTTAATATGACACTTGTAGATCCTCAGTGGCTGAAACAGATCAAGATCATGAGTCACTGGTCTAGATGGATAGGAAACTTTTCTCAACAATAAAAGGAACAACGACTATTTCAATTTCTAATATAAAATTTGACACACTCTGACCTTCAAGTTCCTTCATTATTTTTGTACCTTTTTTACTCACTGTCTTATTTGACAAAAGTGTTTATTGTATAAAGAACAGACTGTTGGGTCTGCAGTTCTCTCTCTCTCTCTCTCTGTGTCTGTTGTAGTTGAGTTCCTACCTGCAGTCTGATTGCATCCAGCTGGCCCCCAGAGTCAAAACACCAGTTCATGTCACAGACCTGTTATTGTAGGTTCTATTTCCATACTGACCATCAGAGGGCAGTGCTGAAAGCACTAACTGTTTTCTTCATGCATGCGCAGTTTAAGTAATTATAGCTGCAGTCATGCCTGGGATGCACCTAATGATCACTCCAAAGCT
>JAUZNJ010088058.1:0-22884 GCA_034780135.1 Jordanella pulchra | reverse complement strand
GGATCTTAGCACTGTTGTTCTCAACCACCCTCGGTGGTATGTCCCATCGGGACTTGGGTACTTCTAGTCCATACTGGCTACAGATTTTCCTGTACACTATCCCAGCTACTTGGTTTTGCCTTTCTATGTATGATGACCCTGCTTGCATCTTACACCCTGCTACTATGTGCTGAAGCATCTCAGGGGCATCTTTGCACAGCCTATTTCAGCAGTTAATAAAAACCTTGAAAATAGTAGAACATTGCTTAACAAATCTTTTAAGGTTTGTGCATTGGGGTGTGCCAATAATCTTGCACTGAGTGTGGGTCCACGCATGCCATCACAGGAAGAGCAGCAGTTGTTCTTTAATATGCCCTTCTAAGCATGCTCTGTACAGAAAGATACAACTTTGATGTGTTGTAATGTGGGACAAGGTCATTTTAAGCCATCTCTGTCTATACTTATGTAGAGATAGAAACTTTGCAGGATGCAGCAGAGAAGAAAGCTGAGCACGAGGAACACCCTGCACATTTTTTGCTGAATGTTCTGTCGCATTCTCATATTTTGAGCTGTGTTTATGTACTGCCTGAACTCGCCTTTCTTGCCTTTTTGCAGACCTGCTTTTAACTTGCTTACTGCAAACGGGTTAGGCTTTTGCTTGCTTAAAACTTGTATGAGTTTGTTTGTATTTGAGTGAGGAATGTACCCCAAACATACTGAGCCTTCTTGAAAAGATTTCACTCTGTGTCTCTGGCATGCTGCCTCTGATAAAAGTGTGTCATAGACCTGAAACTGTTTGATCTGTGTTAATGTGAACTGAGTCAGTGACCTATGCACATGAAAATTGGCTTATTCCTCACTGCCATACAGTATGTTTTGGGCTTAGGAAAAAAATTCTGAAATGAACTATTCATATCAAAGAGACTTAAAAGATATTTGCATGATTTTGCATTTTGGCTGAAAACAGACCAGAAAAATCTATGAGACTGTAATAAGGCTCCTGAAAAAGAGAACATACTCTCACAGGCTGACAGTTGAACCAGGCATTTATTACAGTTTCTAAAGCCTTTTATTCACATGAAGAGTTTCTTCTTAGCCTCTTGACTAGTATAGTGCTACTGTGTAATGAGTTTGTTCACATTTACTCAGCACTACACCATAACTTACTTAAAATGATCATTGTCATTGCAAACATATCCTGAATAAACAAATCAGTAGGTCATTTCAGATGAGTCCTATCCAATTACATTTACACTTACTGGCCACTTTATTAGGTACATCTGTCCAACTGCTCTTTAATGCAAATTTCTAATCAGCCGATAGCTTCATTTCAAATACAGATGTGCACAGAACTATGTTGATGTTCTGCTTATTTCATAAATGCAGAGTTTCCCTATTAAGACATTTTAATTAAGTAACAAATACGATTCAAATTTGCATGGGAGTCCGTTTATTAACGTAAAACTCTGAAAACAACATGGCAGCAGCAGATGTAAGCACATGAGATATATCCATATTTCAGTCACAGTTCTAGAGGGTGGTATCATCCTCCAAATACTTCCGGTCTTGTACTTCTTCATCTTCATCATCTTTCAAAGTCCTGTTGCAGATAACGGGACTCGCGTGATGCAAAACAGTGTCTTCACTGCAGTTTTGTGAAATAAGTATAAGAATTTTGATTCAGCCGACAAGCAACCTCGTCAAAGATTGAAAACGTTTTATCGGAAAAACAATGGAATTAAATTTGCTGTGTTTTCCCGTTCAGGGAATTTATTTTGTAAAGTTAGTTTACGGAACTTGGTGTTTAATGGAAATGTAGCTAATGACCTGGCAGCAACTCAGTGAATTTAGGCATGTAGACGAATTTTGAGTTTAAGGTTCTGGTCAAGCTGTTTTATCTGTTTTACCCATGCATTTTTATTTGCTTTTACTCTGCTTTTAATTTTCTTCTATTCTATTATCTATTTCATGTAAAGCACTTCAAATTGTTCATTTACAGAATTGTGCTTTGCAAACAAACTTGCCACCTTGTCTTTGACAAAATATCTGACATGTGTAACTGCCTTTATGCTGCTCTTTCGCTTAAATACTGTATTTTTCCAACTTTTTTTTACCACAAGCTTTATAGACCATTACATCTGGTCATGTCAAACCACTGATCATTTTCTAAAACTATCTTAGAAACATCAACATGTTTTTTGGCAAACCTGGGATTGACCTTTGCGCTTATTTTTACCAAAGCAGGATAAATCTATGAAAGCAAATCTCTGGACCTTAAAAATAGAAAAAGAGCATCAACAGTACTGCTGCAATTCAAAGAGGAGCTGGAATATGGGAACCACGTTGATAGCTTTTTTTTTTGTACTATTTTTTTTATTACTTACAAGGCTGCAGGCTATGAAACATTATCCATTTAGTAGTTATATACTGGACCTCATAAAAATGTATGAATAAAAACCAAAAAATAAACAATCAAGCATAGTCCCCATATTGTCTTCATCGGGAGTAGAGTTTAAGGCCTTTAATGTACAAGACACCTGCACAGAAACTTGTTTCATCTATTTTGTTCTTCTCTTAAAATGTGATATGAAACGGTTTTTCAACTATGTTGTTGAAAACTCATGGATAAAAAAGATTAAATAACCATTGTTTTCCTTTTTTCATGTTCCCTCCATTTCTCAAATATACAATTAGAACAAGAAATTGAAGAAAATATGGGTGATATACTTTCTTTTTTATGACAGTATATCATGTCTTGTAAAGAGTGTTGCCGATTTTAATTTGTGCACAAAATGTCAAACGGGCGTCTGTTTACAGCCTTAAACACACTAGCAAATCTAATTTGGGGCAAACAAGTTTTAAAGCTTAAAATGCCTTTAGAGTATGCTTTTTAGTTTTTCATGACACAGAAACAGGTACATATACATATTTTTAATTATGATTTAAGGACATGTTTTCATACTTGTAGTCTGCTTATCCCTTTTCTGGATTCTTCTCAATTATTCTTTCTGGAATCCTCCTCAGAGGTTCTACAGGAGTCCCCAAAACAGAGTTGGCCATTTTATTAGCGGGTTGAGCTTTCTACTTAAGATATAGATCAAAATCCCAATTTAAAAGGACAACCCTCTTGGATTCAAGCAATAGTGACAAAGGCGTTGAGGAATCTTCTCTCTCTCTCCGTTTGTATCTCCTTCCCAGTCTTTCTTGCTCCTCAGTCTTGCCTGAGAGTGTTTGTTGCTCTGTCTCCTTTAAGTTTCCCATTCCCAGATATTGACAGCTTGTTTTCCCCAACAAAGTGCTGAGTTTTCGAGAGACTGTCGCTTCCCATTTGCTGTTTAATATTTCAGTGTGAAGCCTTTCTGGATGTTGATGCCGCAGGATGTGCTGCAGGAATTGAGCTTTGGCAACTTGATTGAAAAATGTGTGCTTTGAAAAGATAGATGTGAAAAGCTTTGTAATAAAAACTCTACTTTTTGATGATAGCTGCAACACAGCGTCATGTTTTGAAGAAATGAATTGTTGTTAAAACTTTTTTGTGATCTACAGCATTTAGTTTGTCTAACATGGCAAACAGCACCAGAACTACATAGCTTTAGGAATGAGAGAAGGAAGTGTAAATATTGTGAAACTATTCAGATCCCTTTAAATTTTCCACAACTTTTTAAGATAAAGCAAATCTCTGGGAGTTTTTGGGGACTTTGTGAGCTTGAATGACATAAGACATTGTGTAAGCTCTGAGACTTTTTGTTCCATATAAGTCCAGTGAGAAAAATCGTCATTGTCATACCATATGTTGCTGGTATGGATCGCTAGGATCTTTAACCAGCACCGGATCCTCATGCACTTCAAGCCCAGCAACACTCTGAAACAAAAGCTGGTTCACCTCAAAAATAAGGCACCAAGGAATAAGACCAACATTTACTGTTTATGCTCCTCAGTATAGTGAAGAGTTCACCTGTACATTGTACGCTCAACACAGGAGGGCTAACCCCTCAGGACAGGACTCAGCTCTTCACCTACACCTGGAGGCTAAAGGACACTTGTTTGAGGAAAACAATGTCCATTGAAACACCATCCCTTAGCAGAGCTGGTGGTCTCAGACATAAATCGCCACCCACGTACAAAGCACTTTTAAGAACTCTACCCAAAAGATTCACCTCCCACTTGCCCTCTCCTGATTCACACTTTAAAGAGGCATGTGACCGAAACCACTCAAATTAGGGAGTTAACGACCCATCAGAACCTCCCTAACGACCAGGTGACCTCTATTGGCCATTATATTGGAGGGATCAGAGCCACCTTTTGTTTCTGTTTTTCCCCTCCTCTAATTCTTTGGTCACACCCATGGTATATTTATCAGTTAGAACTGAAGAAGCCTCTTGGATGCGAGGTAAAACCTCTTATAGAAAACATCACGTCCAGTTGCCTAAATACAACTATCCAAGCTTGACCTGGATGACTGAGAACCTTTGCCACATAAGTTAAGCGATATCCAGAGAACCTCTGCAAGCAAAATAGTTTTTTTTGTAGCAGTGTGATGAATTTTCCAAACTGAAAAATAGAGCTTTTGAGATCTTTGGCAAATTTTGAGTTTGTTAATTCTAAAAGGAGATTTAAAAGGGGAAACATGGTTTCAAATCCTCTAATCCTCTGCTCTATCGCGGTCTCTGAAGAAAATACTTCCTTTTTAGAAGAAAATTCTCTTTGGTTTTGCTGATTCCTAGAACCTTGAACCTTGATGCTCCTCGGTCTATAGTCATCTTTGTAATAACAGCCTCAATAGTGAGTTAAAGGGGGCTTGTTACTTAAAGAATTTCTACTTCAGTAATTCACTTTGTTTGCATACAAAGATCTTCAGTTTAAATCATCATGTCCTGTTGACCTGTTATATGTAAATTATTATTATTTTTATCGAAGATGCAAAATGACGTATGTGCATAATGAATAAACATGAACAATCCATAAACAGACAGTGATGAGAAGAGTACATGAAACTATTACTTAAATAAGCAGAGCTGCTTCAACATTTTCTACTCAAGTAAAAGTAAAAAGTAGGCATCCAAGAAATGGCTTAAGTAAAAGTAAAAAAAGTATTTGGCAAAAAAGTTGCAAAACTATTTAACCTGACCCATTTAATAAAGGAAAACAAACAACTATCTTTGTGACTTCAAATCAAGAGCCAAAGGGTAGACGTTGGCCTAGTTTTAAAGTGGTAACATGAAATGGGTTTCAATCCAACGTCCTGTTCTCTGCCTCCCACAGGGATCCTGAGAACAATTATTACTCCAAGCTTACCTTAAGGCTGGTTGTTTTTGGTAAGGTAATGCACTGTTCCAGTTAAGTGATTTCTGGTAGCTGCTAGTTTCTGGATAGACTCTATAGACTCTGTTGGGGAAAAATGTAAGCTACATATTTCACTAGTTTCATTGAGTTTTGTATGTCTGCGTAAGGGGAAAAAAAGGGGAAAGAAATCAAACAGCCCTGTCAGGCTTACCTATCTCTCATGTATTTGGTTTTTGGTGATGTCTGAATAAGTGAAGCTAACATTTTCACATGGATTGTATATACCCCCAAGTCAATAGCAGTAAATAATTTAAGGATATCAAAGAGTAGCTAAATGGAAGAAAATCCTGTTTACCATTCCTGATTTGAGCTATTTACTGCTTCCGACTGTTTGATTTAGACTATCTCTCTTGATGCTTCATAGTGAGTGTGGTTTTTCTGTCGCGCTCTGAAAGTACTGGAGTAATAACAGCTGCTCAGGCCTGATTAGAGGCATCGTCCTTTCAGAGCCAAGCCCACACATCTCCGTCCTACTTTCTCTTCCTCTCATCCTCCTCATCTCCTCTTCTCCTCAGTCCCCATCATCTTCTGAAGGCATGCTCCAACCAATCTTAATGAATAAAAATCAGAATACGCTCTTCATTTTACTAGTCTTGTCCCACGGCATTTCAGTTCCTGTTTGATGCTGATGTTTGAATTTCATGTAATTGACAGAACAAAAATCAGTATATGTACTTTGATAGTTGTAAATATATTTAAGTGCATTCACTCTAGAATAACCAATCATGCTGCGACCAGATGCTTCTGTTGTTTAGCAAGATTTAAACACGGTTTTAAGCCTGAATGGGTCTATCAGATTTGTATTCAAACTTTGACTAAGTAAATCCAAAACCACAAATTTCAGTTTTGAGTCATTCAAATGACTTTTTTCTGTTTTTTCTCCTTTGCATCGTGGCCCATCTTTAGCTTAAAGCCAAAAATTGAAGGATGGTCATTCTTTTATAGGATTTTCTGCTAGAAAGTGGATTTCACGTCAAGTCATCCAGGTCCTAAAGCAGTAAAAAAAAAAGGCCACAACCTTCATATGTCAAACACTGTATACAGCATAACTTTCAGCATGTTGTTTGTTTATTTATTTTATTTAGAGGAAAATATGCTTTACACCAGATTATCATACCAAAAATTTTAAAACATTATGGAGTATGTATAGAGCTGGTACACAATTTAAGTATCAGAGGAAAAAATATTCAATTTTTAAATGTAATAAAATGATTTTATCACCCTCTAATTCGTCCCACCTCATTAGGCTTAGAATATAACCCTAATTTTACAATGTGGCACGTTTTTCTGATAAAAGGAATCATGTCAAATAACCAAACTAAGGTTGGCATGTGGTCTGCCTAGTTTTTTTTTTATCCTGTTTGAAGTATGTTGCATTATCTTATTGTTTAGATGTTTCTTTAAATGTTAGGCTATGTTCTCATTTGGGACCATGTTTTTCAATGTGTCTCAAAATGTTATCTTAAGCTCCAACAGGTATTACTAGGGTTTTACCTTATCTGTTCTCTTTTCTGTGCTCATATTTATCAAGTGTTGTTGTTTGCACTTTTCTTTGCACTAAGCTTTCTACTTTTACTCTTTTCTGTTCATTTGAAGGCTGAGTTATTGTCTATCTTTGGGATACTGCGCAGATCTCCATGGAAGTTGAACAAGTGCTGCAGTTGTTTTTGCTTAATCCTGACACTGATTCTCCACAAATACAAGGAGCAGTAAACCACACAATCAGTGGACAGTGAACTTAATTCTGCTTTTTGAAAATCTAACGAGTACAACCATGCATGGAAGGAATAAAAAAATGTAAAACTTCAGACTCACATTATGTACACAATCTAACTTTATAACTCACATTTACATTTCTTTTACCTTTCTCTTTTTGTTTTTATTTTCTGTGATTCTCTTCCTTCTGTTCTTAAAGTAATGAGTTATTTGTGTTTGAAAATTTTGCATCTGATTTATTCTTAAAGGAAAATTGCTCACAACAACACCAAGTTACAGAAAGTTCCGAGTTGCATGACCGCATGCAGGGACAGCACGCAAGGCCCATGCGTAGGACAGCACATTTGCATCACGGTTAATTTCTAACTATGGGAACATTTTTTATTTAAAAGAAAACATTTTATAACCTCAATTGAAAAAATGACGCGTGGTGAGTTCTGTTGGTAAAATATTCAGGTCAATAACAGCCACATAAAAAATGTTGAATTTCTTAAAGCTGTTTTACTTTTAGGTGTGCTGCACTTGCCCTGAATGTCCAACCAAGGGACTTGTAGTATTATTAATGAGCTCATTAGCAGCGTAGCACCAACATCATGAATTATTTAATCAACAGGAAAAGATTTAAGTGTATAACAGATGTTCAAAGCTCAATAGATTATGTTTTCCGTGAATATAGGAATGATGAAATAAGCAAGATTTCGTATCATAAATCTCGAGGGCATACAGCAATTCCACAGGTCATAGGACAAATTTATATGCTTGTGACTAACTGGTTGTACAGGGCTGAAATTGTGGAATTATCATTGTATTAAAATTTATAGTGTATGCCTCTAAAGTTATGTAGTTTTTGATATGCCTAAAGTATTTTAGATTAAATTTAAGTGTGTTCATTAACTGTTTAATGTGTGGTTTAAAGCTCAAATTTCAAGCATGACACCTAGCGTCCTTACGGTTTTATCAAAGGTATATACCACAGTGTAATACATAATAATGTCAGCATTACATACAGATGGGAAATTATTAATACAAAGGTTAAACAGCAAGCGTCCTAATATGGAGCCCTGTGGTACTATACATTTCTGCTGCATGGGAGAGCTCTCATTGTTTACCAATATCTACTGCTTTCTGTCTGTGAGCTAAGATTTTATCTATTTGGTGGTGCTCATAACGAAAGAAAAAATAGATTTATGAGCTAATCATAGTTTATGCATCAAAGGCCTTATGTAAATCAAGATAAAGCACTCCTCAACCCATCCTCCATTCAGACTGGTTTTAATTCCTTCTCTTAGTTAGCATCAAACTGTTGAATATCATTTTCTGAAACCAAACTGGAGAGGATTTAAAACTGCTATATGATCATGATGTTCCATAATCTGTTCTGCTACTATCTTTTTGAGTACTTAAGGTGAGGTGGTCGGTAGGATGCTAATCGCTCATTATTTTGAACATCTCTCTGAACTTGTGTATTGGCTTCATTATTGCTGTATGTAAAGCTAATCGGAAGATCATTTCATTTACAGACTAATTTATTTCCTTAGTCAATACTGGAGTTAGACACTATTGTTGTTGAAAATATATTTTGATTGTGTATTATTTAAGTCTGATATAACTTTTAGCAATGTACCTGTAGCTTTATCATAATATTGATATTATTTTATTTAGCATTATTTTAATTATTTAAAATTATTTTTTTTTAAAACCTACATTTTGCATATCTACGTTATGTGTAATTTGTTTCACAAAATTTTCTGTGCTATAGTTATACTCCAAAGAACTACTTGGATTTTCATAAGCATAAATAAAATGCTACTTCACTCTGTAGGCTTTTTCGTTTCAATAAAACCAAAGCAGACCAGCAGGAGACTGAGGTCTATTCAACAGGAAGAGGAAGATGCTATCTTTTTATAAACAAAACATTGTGTGGTCAAGTGTACAAAGTGCCAATGAAAACACTGTATAAAAAATGCCATGCCCTTTGGTGCCGCTGTAACACTGTCACAGAAAGAACACTGGGCATGCGCAGACAGCTCATGCAAAGTAAACAGAGCAAGGTGAAGGTGCATGCAGCTTACAGAGGGAGGTGGAGCTCAAATGGCATGGTTAAAAAAAATTGAATTGCTTGTACACACTGAAAAATGAAACCAACGTTATTTGATTTTCAAAATTGAATGTTTATGCTCTCCCAAACCATTAGAAGCATTTGAATGTACAGCAACAAAAATACCTATTATTCATACCCAGTTTTGTCCTTTTGCTTTCTGCTAGAAATCATTACAAAGGACTTATTGTCAAAAGATAAAAATTCTGGATGTCTTTTACAGATTCAAACTTGTTGTACATTTTTCTCTTAAAGAAGAGGGGTTTTTTTTCTTGGCCCTTCCAAGGTGGCTATATTTGTATAGGCCTTTTTATTGTTTCTAGAATAATAGCCAGAATTTTTATTTTTCTCTAATGCAATTTCAAAAAAATGGTTTCTCTTTGACATTGAATAAATGTACACCTGTAGGCTCCAGATCAGCAACTGAAAAAAAAGGAAAAGCTTTTATTTCTGAAACCATAAAAATGTGCATGTCCACCTTTAGTCAAGCAGTCAAATCAAATCCTTGAAAACCAGCTTAGATAGAGGGTGTCATGAATTAAATGAGACCATCTAACACCACCCACTGCCTTTAAAAAAATCATGTCAGTAAAAAGGTGTAAGTGGGTGGGTGAAGAGGGTAGATGAGAGCTTAGGTAGGTTGCAGAGAATAGCCCTGAATGACAAAGAATAACCAGATCAGTAGCTTGATCCTCGTGCAGCAGACAGAGTCTGGCAGGATGTGGGATATCCTCAGTAGTTGCAGAATGAGAAATATCAGACATGTTCCTTTTCCGGATGACGTGGATTAAGAAAATTCTTATCCCGTCACAATGATCTGATCTAGCATACAGGGAGCCCCAGCCAGTCGCAATCATGCTTTGCTTCTGACAGCAGACTGACAGAGGCAAACCACTATTTTGATCCAAAGGGTTTGAGGGTTTCTGGTGGTGACTTCCATACTTTTAGACCTAAAAAGAGAAACTAGTATCATATAATGCTATTGCCTGATAAAGTACAATAAGTATCCAAGAAAGATAAGGATTTTTTCTGCTTTTGCCTGCTTTGATTAAAAGGGAATTTTACTGATTAAGATGTGCTGTCCTTAAATTTTATTGGCAATTTTTAAAGGGGGATTTTGCAAAGCTGTTACCTGACAATAATTATTTTTGTTGATTTTGAGCTTTCTTTAACTATCAATAAGATTTTTTTAAACTATTTTTTTACTCTCTATTTATTTAGAAACTATCTACCTGAAAATTTTTTACAGGTCATATGAAACAATGATTACTTCATCAGCCCAACGTTAGATAGATGTCTCCCCCTTGCAACAACAAGGCTAAATGCAACAACTCTCCATCCCCTGAAAGCAATCGAGAAGATGTTCCTACAGATCTCAACGTGGTAGAACACGGTGTGGAAAGTCTGTCTATTTCATTTAATAATCATTGACCTTTATTTTGGAAAAAAACAGATACAAAGAGTTGTTGTGGTTGGTTTTAGTTACACTAAAATGAGCCATTACAGTATATGGAAGAGCAGCTTTACAGCTAGGAAAACATCCCATTGATCTAAAGACCACTTATAATTTTTTTTGCCCCTTAAAGTCAGTTATAGACATATAAATGGCAAGATATTACCATTGACACTGTGGAGATTTCATTTGTTAGGATTTCCGGGTTTTCTTCAAATCCGGAAGAAAAATATTTGCCTTCACTGCGACACCCTCTCTCCCTGTGTGGGTGCCCTCTATTTCATGACATCGCCTTATCATGCCTTTTGCTGTTAAGCAAGGCTGAACCAAGTCTGAGACATCTAGAAGCCGTCTCAGACGGCTCTCAGAACAGCACACTTTTACAACTTAGACATTTAAAAAAAAAAATAAAACAGTTGTTGTCACTGTGCAGATTAGGTGCTTAAAAATACTTTATCCCAACTTTGAGCAGAAATAGTTGCACTCTACCTTAAATCGCTACTCGCTTGTGGAAGGAAATGAAAATGCTGTTTCTTGGGAAGGAACTGCATGGTTAAAGTAGGAGTTTCCTGGAGGGGCGGTTAAAGGCAGCCTTATTGGATATTGCCACTCATTTTCCAGGACAGGGAAAGGAAGGGAAATCCTGACAAAATACCACTTAACGATGATTTTAAAGAAAGGCATTATAACAGATTTATTGACGTTGATTTTGCATGTTATTTGTTCCCTATTCATTGTCCTCTAAACAATTGTTCTATTTTTTTGTTCTTAATTAGGGAAAAATATCTCTACAAAGAATTTGTTTATTTATTTATGGTGTCTAATCAGTGGAAACTGGCAGGTTGTTTTTTTTTCAGAAAATAATGAATGGAAAAACTGGTGCTTCTCCACTAACTCAGATTTGTCAAGTGTCTTTGTTAGTTGAACAGCTTCATGACAGACAAGATAAGACAAACAAAATCACAGTTTTCCCTTTTGAAGAATCCACTGCAAAGAATGCAGTGTTGGCACACATCTGAGCACAGCCCTTCCTTATTACTTTGATTAAAATGTAATTGTTTGGATTAATGGTTACTGTTTTGATAAGGTTAGTTTTCTTTCTCATCTGATAGATCTAAAATGCAGCAAACTGAGTGCCAGATGACTCATGACTCAAGTTGGAAAAGACTTTAATAGAAACAGCCAGGGAATCCCCGAGCATCACAAAAATTGGCTGGTTGGTTTGGTTCAAAGAGACTGCATAATGAGATAATGTAGAACTCCAAAAAAAGGAAAGAAAATCTATGAAAAGAACTGACAAGGAAAAAACATAAGAAGTCGGATGAAAGTAAATAAGCAGTAGTAGGAGTGAGAACTTTCCTTCCCTTTTACTCCCTCAGGCTATAGCAGCAGATTGTTCAGCCTAAGGCTGGCTGTGCTTGGGGTTTTGTGAATGAAATGGATCCTTTGGAACAGAGCCTATACAATACACTGTAGCCTTTCTACTGTCTTCCTTCCCGTCTCTCCTCTGCTGCTCCTCCTATTCATCAGCAGACTTCCCAGACTGCAACATGTTGGGATCCAGTTACCATCACTTATCATCTCCCAGGGCTCTTCAGCTCCTTTCAGTTTCCTCTTTTCTTTTTTTTTCAAAATTGTTCTGAGTTTGTCTTAAAATAGCACTGCTTTATGTGAACCATTACAGGAATGGAGCATAGGCATAAAAGTATGACCACTAAAGTAAATAATGCAAAGGTACAAATCAACATTTTACCTAAATCACACCGATCAATTAGATAAGTTGGGAGCTAAATAGCAATACGGTGGTGGCAGCATCATTGTCTGGTGCAATTCTGACAGAAACGGGTTTCTTGAAAACACTGACTGACAGTATCCTCAGAATCTGCTAGATTAGGTCAAGCTATGAATGCTGATTGCTTCCATAGAAGACTAAATGATGATATCAAAAGTTTGCTACTGCTTTATTATTTATATTGTTTTAGATCAGGTATGTTTATTTTACTAATTGAATTATTGCAATGTTAAAACTTAAACCTTTATAAAAGATCATAATCTTGTTTTTATGTTAAAAAACAACAACTGCATTTTCAGGGATCACTATACCATCTCTATACCTCTTGCATTATACATTCAACTGTAATTGGGTCCATTTGCATGCTATTACCAAATCTTTTTATTATGACGAGATGGGGGCAACAAAGTTTGTTCCTATCCTGCAGCACTGCATCATGTCAAGTTATCTCTCTAACATCCTTATGATCCAGACTGCTTGGTCAGGCTATTTAAAATGTATTTTGATATAAAATACACAGAACAAGAGCACCTCAGGGCTTCAATGAGTAATGTAAAAGATTTGATTATCTCAAGCCTTCATCTGTAGCCCTCTCAGGTAAATGGAAGATTAAGTAAATTACAATCTCATGGGAAAGAAAGCACACCTACTTTCATTTCTAGTGTTTTATATATCGGGTCTAGAGCTACTCAATATTAGGAAGACATGCAGTATGCAAAGATATTGCTAACTGTTGTGATGGCGGAATGACTTGTGATAAATTAATAAATAATTCAAATCTCAGATAATCAGAAATCTATCCAGCTACTGCAGAAACTTCATTAAAAGAAAAAGCGTCACTGAATATATTACAGGAATGGAGCTTAAACGCATGGTTCTTGAATAATTAGCTTGTACTTGTAGTCAAGCACTTTTTGCAATATTCATATTGCACACAGTCATACTGTGATGGTGATAGATTTGCAATATATTGTGCAACTCCAATGAGTACATGCTTGAAATGATGTGGTCTACACCAAGGGTACTAATTAAACCATTGTTGTTTGTATTGAATCTAGCTGTCATGGGCTAATAAAATACTCTTGATTTGTGCCTTCCCCAAGGCCACATGTCATGTGCCAGAAGCTGGAAACCAATAGACAACTTTTTGATTGAATGACAGCTACTGCCTTCATAGCCTCTGAAATCACAGTGAGCACTTTGGCAGCATTGAAACAAATTGTTGAAGTAGACATGTTTGGTGTTTATTTTTTTATAAACGTATACATTTTGTGCACCATTTTTGTTACATTGCTTCCTTTCTTTATGTTTGTCTGCGTTGCATACAGATTTAACAACATTTATGCTTTGTTTCTCATATGTTTAAACACAATTAGACTGTGACAAGATGACACAGCTGCAATCATACAAACATTGCCGCAGAGCACAAAGACTTTTGCTATTCAGCTCCTCCACTCAATAAAAGCATCATCAAACAGGGAAGAGACTGACAGCAGCTTTGGTGTCAGGGAAGATCTGCTCCGTCAGCATCTAATCCTCCTTGAATAGATGCTTGGAAGAAAGAGAGAACCTGTGAGGGATACCTTTATTGATCTGGCCCTGAACCCCCAACCTATTTTTCTTTCTATTCTCAACCTAACCGGAGAATCATAATAGGCCCCAGGAGTTCTTGCTGCTATGTCTTTTTTATTATTTTAATAACCTTTTTATTGGGGAATTTGCCTCTGTATTTTATCCTTTCCCTTAGGGACCAGTGGACTGCATGCACTGAGGGATGTCAAGGGAGCATGCTAGGGTTAAGGGTCTTGCTCACGGACCCAGCGTGATTGTCGGAGTTTTGAACTGGTGACCTTTCCAGACTCCCCTGTTAGACAGTGTTCACGACAGGGGACACAACTGTTAAAGAAATGTAAGTGCTAAACTGTCTTAGATATGGATGTGTTTTTACACCACAGGTCTGTCTGTGTGTTATAAAACCTATATTTCCTTATTTTTGGTATAAAGCAATATGCCGAAGCTTTGATCTAATCATGAAGCACTGTTCAATACAGTAGAAAATGCAAAGAGTATGGCAGAAATAACACACGGCTGAGTAAGGAGATTATTAATCCGATAAGCAGTCAAGAAGCCTGTAACTCTGTGGGAGGGATCCTATGAAAAAAATCTGTTTATAAGGAAAGTATTAACTTTGTCCTTTATACATTGGGTCTCCATTGAAGAAAGGCAAAACGAAAGCTATTGCTAAATGAAAGCCCAAAACAATCCTGTTTATAATTTGCCACAATTAGGTGGATACACCACACAGATTAAAGATGGTGCTCTGGTTTAACTTCTTATTCTAATCTGTAAACACAATGTTTGTTAAAATGTTACTTGTATTTTCACATGAGGTAGCATCATTAGAACGAAGACTGTTGGAGGCATCATGATGTAGAAAATGCTTTAGGTCAGTAAGTCTGGAGAAGCTGGTTAAGGTTGGTGGGACGATAGAAGAAAAACTGCAGAAGGTTGGGATGGAGGTTTTGCTTTTCCACAGGACAGTGGCTCTATGGCTGTTTTGGAATAGTTTAGTTCAAAGCACTATTCTGTTTGTATTAAAACTCCTCTAATCTAAATCATATGGATGATCTGTGGCAAGACCTGAAAATTGATGGTAACCGATGCTCTCCATCCAGCCTGACAGAGAGGGAGTTTTTTATAAATAAATTGATCCCAAAAGTGATTCTCAAGATGTTTAAAGCTGTGACAGAAACACCCCAACAGATTTGCAGCTCTAATTGCAGCCAAATCTGTTTCTTCAAAATATTGATTCAGGGGTAATGAACACATCCATATCACAGTTAACAGGGTTTTGCGATTTATCAGATACTTATGAAATAAACCTGATTTTCTTGTAACAAAATCTAAAAGTTCAATAGAATCTAAAAATTTGCTATTTTTTTTTCAAATACATCATAATTAGAATACTTGGATTAGTTGCTCTGGTTTCGCTGTCTGCTCCACTCCGTCTTCTGCCACACTGATATTTCAGATCTGTCACAACAAATTTTTCTCAGCAGGCCTGTCAGTGTCTAGCAGTTGGGGATTCACACATATGCTTTGTATCACCAGATCCCCTCAGGTTAGCATGCAGCTCGGGGCTTCCGTGTTATAACACTGTGTGATGGTGTCACAACTGATCTAAATAGTATTTTCTTTTTTTTTTTTCTTTTATTGCTCGAAAGCTGTTTGCGTAAGTGTTTGAAAAGCATGCCTGGCATCTTTTTTTGCCACTGATATGATGATCTGCTTTATGGCTTCATTTGAATCTATTTGTAAGCTGTTTTTATGAGCACAGCGTGTGTACTGACACTGGTTGGTAAGATCAAAAGCTGAACTACATCTACACACACGCTAAGTGTGTATGGATGTCTGGTAGACGGTGTGCAGCCCTCAGAGGTGCCAAAGCAGTGTTGCATATGATGGATGAGGTGGCATCCTGCATATCAATAATGAGCTCACTTTCCTCTCCTTCAGTCACACCTTACTCTCTCGCTTACAAAAGGGTTCAGTTCTTTTCATAATGGCATGCTGTGTGACTAATTTTACTCTTTAGTTGCTGCGCCTGTGAAAATAGGGCAGACTGCTCTGTGTGATGTTTTTATTTTCTCAAGGGTATATTACCTAAAGAGAAAGATTAATAAAGAGAAAGATTAATAAATCAGTTTATGACTTGATCACAGTTAAACATACACATTTGGGGTGTAAAGGAGAAATATTGTGCAGAGTTTTTTTTTAAAAGAGAGCATGTGCATATTCCTCCTTTATTTGCATGTCTGGAGTGAACATTTATCATCATCATCATCAAAACGGAGCAAAGTGGCGAGGAAGGCAGGCATGCTGCGCAGCTGCCACTGATCTCTGAGAATTTTTTTAAACCTTTACAGAAGCAATAAAAAAATCCCTGAATGCTTGTACCCAAGAGGCAGACTCGTAAAGAGATGCAAGCAGGCAGATGCTTTTTTAAAATCAGCTGTAGTATTTTCACATCATTCGCATCGTCACACACCTCGTCATATTTCGGTTACATTACAACTAAGAAAAACATTTTCAGCACTTTTTATAAACAGTGCTGAAAATGAAAAATGGAGATAGTTAATGTGGCTCAGACCATGCTTAGGAGCCAGTGGGGATTACAGAGCTGCACTAAATAGCAGAAGTGGAGAGAGGGGGGAAATCATGGAAATGGTACGTCCTGATAGATAACAGAGTGAGAGACAGTGTGTGTGACCAGAATAGTAAAAAGAGCCCCCCAGATGGAGAGGGGTTGCACTTGAGAGAGAGGAGAACTGCGGAGTGGGTTGGGGTGGAGGCACAAAGCCAGAAAATTGCATTGCTTGGTGGGTGATTAGTTTACCACCTATACACCCCCCACCTCCCCTCCCCCACCCCCCACACACACACACTCCTCTCACTCCACCCTGTACCTCTCTGCCTCTCTCTGTTGTACATTTTCCTTGTTTCTGTCTCGTGCCACTTTTGCAGCCTCTGCGTCCTCCTCTTCCTCTGTCACTACATCACTCTCCCCCCCTGCCCACTCAACCCTCTTTCTCAGCGGTTGTGTCTGTGCCTCTTCTTCTTTCTATCTCTATCTCAGCGTTCCCGTCTCCTTCCCACCATCCACAGCCCCCCTTGTCCTTTTTATTCCTTGTATGCTGACTTCGCTCTCGCATCCATTCATGTCCTGTGTTGAAGGCTAAACAATAAAAACTGTCACCTAAACTGCAAAAGTTGTTTTAATATGGGGAGATTTTGTTATATTCAGAAGGGCTTTTCATTTGCTCATTTCATCCCACCTGAAGATGAGTATGGAAGCATTTTAGTCTTATATTAAACCTGATCATTATACACTTAGGGGCAATAAGCACAGGCATCAAATGTCTCACAACACAACTGCTGACTCTGAATTAAAGCTAGCATCCACATGGTTTATTTTGGACAGTGCTCTTTGAAGAGGAACTGGGTCAAGTCTTTTCTTCCTAATCCGTACATAATCTTGCCCTTCCTCTTGTGGAAGAGCGCTCTCTAAACAGCACGGAAGTGGGCAAGAAGATAGGAAATGAAAGACTGAGCAGAGAGAAAGAGCATTATACTTTGGGCTGTCAGGGGTTTTCTCTCGCCATCCCTTTCTCTCCATTAAAAAAAGGAAAAAGATTTCCAAGCCAGAGTAGCAAATTTCTTTCATGGTATAAGAACCTTCTATTCTAATATTAAACTCAACTCTTCCCAGCAGAGAACTGAGGCGCAGAGCTCTCTATTTACTTTGTGTTTCTGGAGCAAATATTCTACTACATTTTTAGTCTTAGAAGCTAAGAACCCAGTTACAAAGAGCTGTGTGTTTGTATGTTTGAAGAATAACACCGTAGGATTCACTTTAATCCCTCAACAGTAAATAACAACGAATCTAGAGGAAAAAAAGCAACCGAAAAAAAAGAATACAGAGAGCAGATAATGCTTCATTGTGTTTAAGGTGCAGCTTTACAAAATCCCTTTTCAGAGAAGCAGCCAAGAGATTTATGATAACTGAATAAACTACAGAGATCTTCTTCTCAGGTGAGCAAATTTGTTTAGTACAAGTATTAGTCTGGACCTTTTATGGAAGGGAAGCCAGAAGACATCTTTGGATTTTACCACGAGAAAAGGAAGACAAAATGAGAAAGAAATGAAAATAAATAAAAAGGTTTGAATACTTGTGCAAGACACACAGTCTTAGAAATAAGAAATAGCATGCATCTTTGTTTTTTGTTTAAAACCACACAAGTAAACTACTGTAAACTAACTTTATCACTTTATTCTTTAAAGTTATTTTAATTCGAGATTCATTAAGAAAAATGCTGATATATAAAGAAAAGGGTAGGAAATGCCTGTTGTTATACCTGAGTGGGCAGTGAGAGGAATCTGTTTTTCAGTATTCTCTGACTGATACCATTAGTCAGATCTGCATTGTGTTTCCTATTGAATGAGGTTGGCAATTTAATTAAGCCATGCTTTTCATTTGATCACCACTGTGATCACTGTGCTATCATGTGTGAAAGCACATCCCCTGCACTGTTGACAGGAGATCAATATCTTGTTTTTTTGGGGGGGGTTAAGCAAGGCAGCACCCCCTTCTTCGAGACTGATACTAAATCCACAGATTCTAATATTGCACTCCTTTAATCGTTCAATAGAAGGTGAACTCTGATTTATCTTACATCAGCAGGAATCCCTGGCATCAATCATGTCCATCTGAAAGCAAAGACCATTGTCAACCGTCCTCTCACCCTGACTGCTCCTCTTCTTCCCTATGCTTCTCATCTCAGTGGTCACACAGAGTCACGTGATGTCGGCTCGCTGAGTTGGGGTACCTGAGTACTGTTGCTAATGGTGACAAATGACTAGTGAGGAGAGAAGAAAAGAAAATGTACAGCTTGGAGGAAAGCTAACATTCATGGTACTGGAAGACTCAGCATTTGCTGGCTGCACAGAATAAAGAGCTGTTGATATCACACACTCTAAGTATGGTTTTATGTTTTACTGAACGTAACATTTTGGTCAAAAAGAATTACCCCCGCACCCCACCCACCCACCCTCCACACACAAACACCTCAGTGACTCTTCAAGACAGGGGTGCCTAAGTTCACGGCTATCATCCTGCAACTTTCTCCAACACACCTGAATCAAGTGATCAGTTTGTTACCAGGCCTCTGCTGAGCTGAACAACATAATGAGGAAATGTTGCTTTGCAATTCAGGTGTGTTGGAGAAAAGACACATCTAAAAGCCGCAGGATGATTGCTCTAGAGCAGGGGTCTCAAACTGGTTCCAGAAAGGGCCGTGTGGCTGCTGGTTTTCTTTCCACCCAAGCAGTAGCACCACCAGACTCCATTCATGGAGTCTGGTGGTGCTACTGCTTGGGTTCAGACTCCATTCATTCACCTGTGTGTGCCACTATATACATTCATTAGTTCTCTTTGCTCTGCACTGATTTAGAGTTTTGCTCATTCCTTGTCAAATCAAGCTGTGAGCTTTTGCTTTTCATTTTTATTCAATTTTATTGAACTCAATGTTAGTATTCATTCAGCTTTGTTCATTCATTTGGAATCGGTGCAACTATTAATATTCAATCATAACTAATAAGCTTGTACATAGATGTCAAAGATAGTTTGATATATCTTAAATAAAAGATGTATTAAATATTTATATACATCACGGACAGATCTACATCTCAACTAACTTCTACATTTTTCATGCACGCACACAACCTCCTATGGCACATTTGCTAAATACATCTCAAATAAGTCATTGGATGAAATATAACTTTTGTTTACTCAGTCAGCTACCCAGGAACGTAAAAAAGACAGGCAGGTCTTTCAGCCAATCAGGGTGTGGAGCAGATCTTAGTTCACAAACAGGTAAACCTCTTTGGTGGGTATAAAAAGCCTTTGTGTGTGGCTCGCTGAAAGATATTTCTTTCAAGATTGTGTGTGATGCTATGTGAGCTGGGAGCTGAAAAACAAATGTTTATCTTCACCAATCTAGAAAAAAAATTGTTAGAGTAACTAATGTAGATTACTTTTGTATGAGTATAACAATTATTGTAACATTCACAGTTAAGGGATAGGGGTAGGATCCCAGTAGTAGCTGTTAGGTCCCTGTATACATACCTACAGAATATTAAAAACATAAACTTGCAGAAAGCCTGAAAAATTGAGCTCTAAATATATTTAGGATAAAAAATTTGCAAAGTACATATAAATAGTGAAATTATGTATTTGGACATAGTTGGTACTGTCATAGTAGCAGTTTGAATTTATTATAACAATTTAGGCCAACATCTAGTAAAAATGACTGGTATGGTCAAACCTGCTGCATTGGTGTACAAGTGCCTCTTTTTTTCTTAATAGAAGAAAAGAAGCTTATTTGTACCTCCTGGATTTGTGGACAATACTTGATTTTCACAAACCTTTCTATTTTTACTTCATGTTTAATTAACAAACACGGACTATGATAAAATCTGTTGTGTGGTGATTAATACACTTCAAAATCACTTTAGAATCTGGATAAATGAGCATAATTTTTATAAAAACTATTCAATTTATAAAATGACAGTCAGTCAAATGTTTATAAAACATTGTCTGCTTGAGACATTTTGATGTTTTGGATGCTGAATGTGTTCCAAGTCAGTAGGAGTTTGCCTTTGTCTAAGCCCTCCATAGATTAGCCATTAGCCTCAGCATTTAGAACCAATAAATCCTGATTTATTTTTTAAAAACCCCGTTTGAGTTATCAACAGACTTTAACTGCTGGTAGTCTTTTAACGCACACCTAGTGATATAAATATGCCTACTGATCTATTACCTGAAGTCACAATATAAAAAAAGACACACAACCATACACCTAGGGACAATTGAACGATGCCAATTAACCTAACAGTCATGTTTTTGGACTGTGGGAGGAAGCTGGAGTACCCAGAGAGAACCCACACATGCATGGGGAGAACATGCAAACTCCATGCAGAAAGACCCCAGGCCAGGATCGAACCCAGAACCTTCTTGCTGTAAGGCATCAGCGCTAACCACCACACCACCGTACAGACCATATTAAAATAATCTTCTTGTAAAATTGATTATGATTTAAAATCCAAGGTTTTTCATAACATTTGTTATTTTTCTATTTTATTTATATTATTTTATGTAGGAAATTTCACAGTTTTAGGTGTTTTGTATTCTAATGCTAGGAGCCAATATAAACAGTTTTTCGACCTTTGGGATGAATAACCAGTAATGTAGCTAGAATTTGTGGCTGGATTTTATTTAAAATTTTTAACCAGGCTCTTTGCTTTGATGAATTTAAAAAGCAAAATATTCCCCCTAAGCTTAAACTACAATAATAGCTGTATAAACTGTTATTTTACAGTGCTAATATTTAGTCAAGATGTCAAAGCAGGTTAACTACTGTAAACTCATAAAACTGACAAGGCGGAGCCTCGATGACACCGAGTCTTCGTCTCAGGCTGCCACTCCCCATCTCTCTCTGCTTGCATCATGTCAGCTCTGTCTCTGTTCAACATTCCAGCCACCCTCTGTGTATTTATCGCCCAAAGGCAGTGGTGACAGAGTGCTGCGTGTCTCCATTAGTGTGTATCTGGCTTGTCTGCAGGACACTGGTTTTAAACTCAGGTTACCCTTATTCCAAGGCTCTTATGGTCATAAGGAGGATAAAGACATGTGTATCTAACCCAGTCTTGGTGGATTTGTGTTAAGGCTTACTCCGGCACTCTAAGCTATGAAGTAATTAGAAAAACAAAACAAAATATGTACATTTTCAAAACCTTTTTTTCATAATGCTTACCTGTACAGTATTTGTCATTGTGAATCTTCTGTGAAAAAACAAAACAAAACAAAACCATTCATACCAATTTTCAGTTAGCATTCCTTGGTCTTTGCATCTATTGTGCTTATTTTAATGTAGTCAAAAGAAAAGAATTTATTATTGCTCTATGTTGTTCCTCCAAAATGATGTACTACTTACTCAATAAAGGCTGTGTGTCCACTGTTGCCACCTCAGTACTCAGAGACACAAAAAACTTTAACCTCATAACAGTGCAATCAATAGTTAGAATCGAGGTTACAGCTGCCCAAACATTCTCTGTGTACATAAATAGTTTTTAAAGAGTGCAGTGCATGAGAAAAGTATAAAATATTGTTTTCTATGCTTCCCTAATCAAAACCTCAGCTTACACTTAGCAAACCTTAACGGTAAAGGTCAGCAATTGCCTTAAGCCTTTGAAACCACTGGTGTGATAACCTGGAATGTATGTATCATGATTTTTAAATCAAAATTCAGCTCAATTCACTTTCAGCACAACTGGGACCAAATGTAGTCTTTCCTCTGACGGATTTGAACTTGTTTTCTTTTAAATATGTCATACAATACAATACAATACAGTCATTGATTTAAAAAAAAGCCTAGTGAAAGAATGTACAGAAATAATCCTTAATTAAGATATTATTTACTCTTTGTTAAATATAGCTTGTCCAAAAATATTTGTACCCTTCCCAATAATAATTGTGGAATTTGCTGCCTTCTTGAAACTGCTAATCTCTATTTTCATACTTTGACTCGTGCTTGGACAATTTTACTTCAGTTATAGTCTTAAACATTGATTGTTTGAAAGACATCCTAACAATCACCCTAATCTTTAGCTCTCCTCTCAAATTCCTCATTAGGTTAAAACTAGGTCTTTCCTGACAACTCCAAAATGTATATACTATTTCCAGGAAAAGAAACATTGTGGGGGGGCTGTACGTTGGCGCAGCTGGTAGAGCTGTTGCCTTGCAGCAAGAAGGTCCTAGGTTCAATTCCTGGTCCGGGGTCTTTCTTCATGCAGTTTGCATGGTCTCCCCGGTTCTCTCTGGGTTCTCCGGCTTCCTCCCACAGTCCAAAAACATGACTGTTAGGTCAATTGGTCTCCCTAAATTCT
>JAUZNJ010088047.1:0-18987 GCA_034780135.1 Jordanella pulchra | reverse complement strand
GCAGCCTGTTCACAGACAGCTCTTCTGACTGACAGAGGGATTGATTGATTTGAAAGGCCAGATCAGGCCCCACATTGTGAGTTAGGGGTCTTGAACATCATCCTTACACTGCAGATGCCAGGAAAACCTCTCTGAACATGCTTTGAGATAAAGAAAATATTTTGTAGTTGCATTTTTGTTTTTTTTTTCCCCAACTGGATTCTTTGTATTGTTCCACAGAAGAATTGCTCTAGAAATTTATACAAACCTGGAACTTAAACATCTAAATATCTCCCTTTTAAATGAGAAGTCTCATTTTTTTAAAAAAAAACTACGTAGTAAAGGTAACAAAAATAGTCATGGATAGAGTAAAAAAATTAGTTTTTCATACCTGAAGTTCTTTTAGTTTAAATAAGTTGATTATTTTGTAAATTATTCACTTTTCCTGGGGATTTTATTTCTTTTGCTAAATGAAGTCAAATCTAAATGTGTTACTATCAACCATCTTAGAGAACGTAGTCTGTTTCTTGTTTGGAAGTAAATAGATGAAACGGATGCTGTGTTATGCAAAAGCATTATGATTCTCCCGTTAATGTTTTATTTAATCATATACTTTTGTTTCTCTGCGTTATGTTAGGCAAAATTATCTGTAAAATATACCAAATTGATTTTGAAAAGATGCTTTGAAGGTTGAATGGTGTTCTTTGCTTTATAGAAAAGATAAACCACCATGGTTTATTATTTTGTTTATAGAATCCCTCAATGCGATGGGGACATGAAGGTATTATATGTCCCCTGTCTATACAAAATATTTGTCGTTATAAAAAACGATCAATAGCCATTTTCTCCAAATGGCCCTCCTGTATGTTTACCCCCCATAATAAACTGCAACAGTGACCTTTTCCTCAGTGTCTAAACCAGTGAATGAGCTTCTCAGTTTTTTCCCAATCATTTAAATCCCAAAATGATTGAGGTTTAAACAACTACTATAGTCAGACTAATTAGCATAGTGGCAGGACTGACAGTATTCTCAGAATAATGCTTGGACTGTCAAATCACTGTTGTGCAGTGAATTCTCTAACCAGAACACAGATTCATTATGTGCAGAAAAAGAAAAAAAAACAGTAAAAAACACCATCATCAGCTTCTTTCAGTCAATGTTGCTGTGTTAAAAAGCAGTAGCATGGCACAGATGACTGTCTGCATTAGAGTGACGATGTTGGTCAAAAATAGATCAGAAATAACTCATACTGAATCTGCTTTCTAACAGCTTTTGTTTTTACAATCAGCCATTCATTATAGTTACAGATTCTACAGGTTGCTAGTTTATGCCTCCAAACATCTTTGTCTTGTATTTCTCTGGACTCCCTCAATAACGTTACATAAATTGCTAAATACTGTAAATCTTGGCCTAATAAACTTATAATGAAGCAAGTTTGCAACCAAAATCTTCTCAGTCTTTGTTGATCGTTTGCACCTGAGTTTATCTGTTTAATTAACCTTACAGCATATTTAATTTCTTTTTTTCTGTCATATTTAGTCCTAAATTAGTATAACTATCTGAAGCCACAATTAAAAAGGCTAAGATGATGATGTATTCTCTTTAAGCCAGAATTTAGACTACATTTCCTCTGCTTATTTGTCTGTGAAATAAGGGTTAATCAGAGAAAACTGTTATTGAGTAGATTGATAACAGTTCTTACAGCAGAGCTGGAGCTTGAAAAAAAGCAGAAGCAGCCAAACCTATGAACTAATCATGATGTTTCAGAAGTAAAGAGAACATGAAGCTCTGCTGAAATGGAGAGCTGCTGCTGAGATAACCATCATTCATACATAGTACTAAGCTAATAACACACATCTGGTGACAAAACTTCGTAGGAAGCCAGACTGGTTGTGTTTAAAGCTGTATTAACACACCCCACACAAAACACAGCAGCCTCCGTATTTGCTCCTCCATAATTTGGCATTTCTTAAGAGACTTATCAGCAGGACTGAGGATGTCGTTTCAGATGCTAATTAAGCTGCTGCTTGTCATTCGGTGTGTGTTTGTCTGTGTGCTGTGAGTGTGTGCTTTTCAATAAACCCCACACTTTACATAATTACCAGTCCAACTCGAGGAGAAGATGGAGGAGGAGGAACGCTATTAAGTGATGAGCTTCACTGATATTCAGGGTTAGAATGAAGGAGTGAGCTGGTAAAATTATTTTCAGTTTCTGCATACAAATACACACACATACACACACAGGTTGAGGTTTCCGTGTAGGTGCTGATACTTTTTACTGTAATCCT
Source organism: Jordanella pulchra (assembly GCA_034780135.1). Taxonomy (NCBI): domain Eukaryota; kingdom Metazoa; phylum Chordata; class Actinopteri; order Cyprinodontiformes; family Cyprinodontidae; genus Jordanella; species Jordanella pulchra. Next base: position 16,719 of record JAUZNJ010088047.1, on the reverse strand, counting down.
CCCTGAACTATTACACTTTGAGACAAAATTAATGAGAAAAAAGTGAGAAATTCAAACAGTGAATACTTTAGGGAAAATTGATCTCATTTCTATTTTAAATAAAGCTGGTTATATTTCAGTCATTTTTACTAAAAAGCAAAAGAATTGGCATAAAAGAGCAGCAGTAATAAATCATCATAGGGCCATCACTGTGTTCTCTATAACTGAGCTTGAACTCACATCCATTCACTCAGCCAGATTTTCCAAAGCCATTGTTGCATGTTGCCAATTTATTTTCATTCCAAGCACATCAAACACTGCTTTATTCTGCTACCAGAGAAATGAATAAGGTTTTTTGTTGATGTTGGTACAGAATCTCCTGTAATTAGTCAACCTTGATTAGCATTTGACCATTTTTTCAAAGTATCTCTACCTGATAAACAAGCAAACGCTCCATGCTTAATATATGCAACTACATTTTCTCTTCAGCAGTTGCCATATTTTTTATGCTTTTTAAAAACCTATAAGTCTGAATAACTGTTGGCAGGTAGAGATAACAGGTTTCTTTAAACAGACAGAAGATCTCTTTATTTTTACACTACCTGCTAAAAAGTATATAAGTATATATAAAAAGTCATTTTTAATTGGCTGTTAGGCCCAAAGACATACAGTAGGTGGTGTAATTAAGTGCACCTATAGGCTTTGGGTATTTCCAATCGAAATACAATAGTAAGGGTTGTTTGTTACAGCAGTATGTTGTATACTAGTAACTAAAATATGAATTTGATGAAATAAAAATGAACAAGAGCATTAAATTAGTTCTGTTATTTATTCTTGATGGTACAAACTACATACTGTTTCAAACAGAGCAAACCTTAAATTAACTTTTCCTTTTAACTATAGTGTCTGACCCTACTCTTAAATAATTAAGATCTGTACATTTTCAGATAGCTTTGGTTTCTCCGTTACACATTGCTAATTTTTTTTTTTTTCCACACTTAGAGGCAGCACAGCTTCAATTTATACATCTGAAACACACAATAGTCAAAGAATATGAAGATCATATACCAAAGTATTTTCTGCATCTTTGTGGAACTTTTCAAAATGAAAAGAATGTCAAAATGACTAACTTCATAAGAGATGAAAGTCATGGATTGGTGACTTTGAACAGGCCCTCTAGTTGCTAATGCCACTAAAAGATGAATTGTTCAAAACATAAAGGCAGAAATTTTCCCCAAAGGGTTAAAAACGTTATAATTAATGGGAGTCTGCGGTGACTGATGAGTGGAATAGTCTTTGTTTGCACCGGAACACACAAGCAAACACTTGACTGCTGATTTGAAGAAAAAATAAAAAAAGAGTGACTCGTAAGCTGTTTTCCACTGTACATTAATGTTCACCTGCTGCGTAAAGAAAGACGTCTGCAAAAGCTGTTCCCAAACGTACAAACTCCCAACTCGTAAAATACCAACCAGAATTGGAAACACTTAACACAAAACTAATGCATCATTATTATATAAAAAAAACTCTAAATATGAATTGTATCTAAAGCCTATTTGATCAATTTTATTCAGTGCATCCAGGATAAGGATGCTTTCCACTGTGTGTTTTGTAGTTTAGTGTGAGTTCTTAAATGTTCTGATCATGCTAAAAAATTCCCTTATAATACTGCAAAAGGTTTATTGACAAATGAGCTGTAAATCTGGGTCCTGAGGCATGAAGGAACCTGGTTGTTGCAGTGGTTGCATATCCATGATACGTGGCCTTTGTGCTGTGGAGTAATCAAGAACCAACCAGCTAAAAACAGGCCCACTGGAACAGGGCTCCTTGATACAGAGAGGTGCTCACGCCTCCAAATAGCATGTATGTCAGGAGACCCGGGAGACCAAAGCAAGAAGTGATATCTTTAATAGTCAGTTTGAATGCAGAAAGTATTCACCGTGCCAGTAAAGACAAGCCCCAGGATTATATTTAGAAATAAAGAGAGGGGAGGAGAACAGAGCAGCTCATAGGCTCACAGTGCTCACATATAACTGTGTTTCAGGTTCAGTGCCAGCTAGATCCACCTATGAAAACAAACAAAAAAATAATAAACAGTTTCTGATTTGAATTACATGATTCCTTTTGACTGGACTCATCACAGTATCTATATTCTACCAAGCCAATTCAGTGCACTGATGGAAATACCGACTTAAAAGAGGATGACCTGTTGTGCTGCTCCAAACAAAACCTCACTGTGTATATCCATACAATCAGTAGCATGCATCCTTTATGCTGGTGAGAGAATGAAAATACTGATGAAGTCCTCCTCAACAGAGAGGCTGAAAGTGATGCTACAGGTGCAGAAACCTGGGATCTTTATAGAGGAATCCTTAGGATTATGGGAAAACAAGACCTTGAAAGCTGTAATGGAGACACTATCCGATTTGTAGCAGTACCTACCTTAAAATGCAGTTAAGCTGGGAACCAACTTTATGTAGGGATTTAAATTTTTTACAAATCAAAAAAGAATTAATCATGATGGTATTTTAAGTCCCACCTCCATATGCAAATAAAGGTAAACAAATTAAATACAGCTAAACAATAGATTAGGATATTGAAACTTGTGTGGTCCTGTAAAACATCCTGTATCCTGCAGCTTCTTCTCTTTACAATATACAACTTTAAAGGTCTTATATCATTCTATTGTTATGCCTCTTAAGGACAACGACAATATAGGAAAACATGTTAAGAAAAAATGCTTTAGTATTACAGAATATTAATTTGTTATGAAATATAATTATTTTCTTCCAATCACTAAGACATGTGCTGCTCATTTAATGAGTTTGCAACATTACACAACATCTGAAGGCTGAATAAAGTCAAAAACCTCTCATGGCTAAAAAACTTAGATATTAGTTACAAAAAGAATAGCTGTGGTTTGTGTAGATTAGCTGCTAAAAGAGCAACTTTGTTTAAACTTTGAGCCAGAATCATCACACTCTGCCTCACTCTTTCCTGATCAGAGAAAGTGTTTACAGTGTTAAGGTAGGTGTTTCCTGAAGAGGGCACACCTACATAAGTATTCTCCATCTGCTTGTTTTCACAGGACAGGGAGGGGATGCTGCTCAGATAGCAGAACTCCTGAGAATTACTCAGAGAAGAATGAATCCGGCGAAATATTGCTTTTTTCCTGATTCTGATCAAGAAATAGCCTTATTACATAGTCAAGAGGCCAGAAAAGATTTATACATTACACAGTCTATTCAAATAAGATGACTAGTGGCAAATCATCTCCTTACTTCTTTAATTTATGGCTTTGTGGGGAACAATAGCTTCACTTACAGCTTCCAGATGCAATTCCTTGCAAAAAATCCTCCTCTCACCAGGTGAAGCTGCTGTTAGCGGTTCTTAAACGCCATTAGGAGGAGAGTCAAAAACAACTGCTTTTCACTGTAACCACAAACTCCAGTCCTGTTTGTGTTTTTCTCTTCTTTTGCAGGGAGCAAGGGCGAAGAGCTCGTCAGCCTGATTGAGCTGCACCTTTGTGCTGCTGAAAGACTTCTTTCCACCAAGGTAAAAGGCTCCTGCTTTGTTTGATCTCATTGATTGTTTGACACAGATGCTGCCTGATTCTGTGCCCTTGCCCACAAGGAGGCTTTTGCACTGCTAAGTTGTTTTTTTTTTTCCAGGATGAAACTTTATAAATTAAGCTGGATTTTTTTCAATTTAATCTGTGTCCCTTTTCCGTTGCTGCCTTAGCATTAAGTTGGGACATAACTGAAGTTTATAACGGTGAAAATAATGAGACAGCAAAGTAAGAAAATAATGACAATTGAAGATAAACAGACTAAATCAGAGGTTGATGGGTAATTAGAGCTTTGTCACAGTGAAACGGTGTGTGAACTGACATTAGGTAATGAACGTCAGACTCAATAAATAGCTTCACAATCAAGATATTAATAACACAATGCAAAGTTATGCAGTTTTCATCCGATTTCTATCTAGTGCTAACTGTTGAGCCTCTATTTGTTAAGCTAGGAACTAGTGAATAGTACTCCCTCCTTACTTTTAACCCTTCTCTTCTTCAAAATCAGTCTCTCTGGAAATCATGCTGCTGAGAGAAGTTTAGAGACTTGTCTATTTCTCACATGGTCCAACATGGCTTGATTTCCTCCACCTCTTATATTTCTCCTCTCTGTGTGAATGAGCGAGGAAGACAGAGAGAGAACCATACAAAAGAAGAAGAATAAAAAAGGCAGATTTAGGTAAGAAACAAAGGAGAGAAAGAATGGATAAATGGATGGCGTACATTCTGCACAATGTCACTAGAAGAGCCTGGCTTTACGTAACCAGGCTGCCACACTTTCTCAGCACACATTTAATTACAAATGGGGATTAGGGAGTAACAGCGTTGAGTTGCAAAAGCTAGAAAATCCTAAATGAACAGATCGTTCTAAAATACGGGAATATCCGGTGCCCTCCTGGGTAAAAAACTGTAAAAAAAAGTCCATGTCTTTGGTATTTTTAGCAGCTGGCACTTTGTACTTGGTTCCCCCGTTCCCTGCTGCCACCCTTTTTCTTTTTCTGTTTCATTTGGTTTTATTGCTCTTTATAAATTTCAACAGTGCTGTGTCAGGCACCACTGAGCTGGTATTGCATTTCAGCACACCTCGGCACAGGTTTAGCACCAGAGGCAGGACACTTTCATCTTTATTGGCAGGTAAAAGAAAAAAACAAAACTTTTCAGCGGGTCTACAGAGGGGAGAAGAGGACGTTTCACTCCATTGCCACTGTATGTTTTGAGGGCAAATTGCCACAGCAGCAAACCACAAGAATTAAAATTCCATCTACACTCTGAGCCTTCGTAAACACTTTTCATGAAATGGAAAAAAGGACAGCACAGTTAAAATGAATCTGTTTTTGAGAAACGACAAGTCTATTCTGCTTTCTTCTTTCCAAATCACATAAAACACTAGATGATATAGAAGATACTGAACCAATTACTGCACACAATTCCAAAATCATTTAACCTTGAAGAGGAGATAAGTGTTTAAAGACAAAGCTGAAATGAGAAACCGGGCAGATAGACTTTTTTGGTCCTGTGCTGAATCTGCTGTCTCAGGTGTTTTGAAGCACAAGCTCGAAATGAGCACACTTATTTTTACATTTTCAAAAGCATCCCTGCCTTGATAATGAAACAGCAAAAAGCAGGAAATCTCTGAAGCAATTTTCAAATGTATAAATGGGGATAAGTTTCCACATAAATTATGACATATTAATGTGATGCAAATAAAGATTGGTTTAGCAGCTGAACATCTAGATGGACTCTTTTTAGTCCATCCAGATGTTAACATCTAACTCTTGAGAGGGTCAACACTATAAGTCTTCTAATACTGTTAAGAGTGTAGCCATAGTTTTTTTTTTTTTTACCAAACAGGCATGAGAGGAAATTGAGAGGAAAGATCCGATGTTTATGTACCCTCATCCTTCTATGCTTATCAAAAGCTAAGTGTGCAGTAGGAACATCGGAGCATACTGGCACATTTATTCTAAGCATAGTCAAACATCTCATGGTATCACAGTGACTTCTGCCACCTTCTGTCAAAGACATAAAAATATATTATTTTTCTCCATTCCTTTGCATGTCTGGACTATCTTATGCTTCCCAGATCCCTCCACCTCACACCCACACCACCCCAAACTCACCCCCATATTTTTTTAGCTCCACAGCAGAAGAGAAACAAATATATTTTCTACTGAGATGGGAAGACAGGGGATTTATTATGATTGATAAAAGGGGTAGATAGATCAAATTTGAAGTGTCATATATTATCAGTCAAAGACATTCTTGATGATGTAATAACATAAAAATTAAAAAGCTGCTTTAACTCTAACACATGCAGTGTGATGTTGAGGCATGGCTACGGTTTCAATGAGGCCATTCTGTGAGTCAATAACATTCCTTTAAAAACTAACACAAAGCTTGGAATCATGAAGCCTGATCATGCTAAAGCCATATTGTTTTTTTTTATTTTTTTTTTATAAGAGAGCTAAATGGGTTGACTCATTTTCTTATGAGTTTTAAAACTTCATTCTTTAAAAAATGCTGTTTAAACAATGATTCTGAATTACTGGTTTCTAATGATTTTCAATTTTAACATGGTTACAATAGTAATTCTAAAATATACGTCACAATAAATGGAAATCTGGATGCTATAATAATATTCTGGGGTAGACATATCACCTCCTTTTTTAAAGTTCAGCCAGTTCAGCCAAGGCTTCAACATCCTCTGCAAACACATTATCCTTAATGTCCCCTGATGTTACTAAGTACCAACATCCTTGTCCTAGAAACATCCGGGGAGGAGTTTCAATGCTGGTCAACTCAATGACACAGAGATATGAGGCTATAGCTCAGTCAAAAGATGTTTGCAGTCTTATCAGCTGTGCTTGGCATGAATCTTAGAAAATCCCTTATATTGTTTACATCAAGACCCCTGAGAAAATGTGTTTCTTTATCTGTCAGGGAATCTCCAGGAGCTAAAACCAGCAAGTAGCTCCACTCTCTTATCTTCATACTTGAACTTGGTCCCAGCTGTGATCCGTGATCCAGTGGTTCAACCATAAAAAACATTGAAGTTTGACAGAGAAACACTTGCTGCCTCCTCTATATCCTAAGTAATCACTGAACTAAGGGCTGGACTGCTAATCTGTCTGCTGGCTAAGATAAAAAATGCTACATGACATTTTTAATCAAACATAAGGTAGGAGTTTGGCTTTTATTCTGCTGATCTGGAAATTAAGAACAAACGGTGCATGGCAGTGTAATTATATACAACTATGAACGTTTCTAAAAACCTGCCATGTCAGTGTCAATAAGTCATTTACATTGCAAATAATCAACAAATTAACCATTTATCTTATCATACAACAGCTTTTAAGTTCAGGCCTGAAAATATTTATAGGAAACATGATTTCCTTTTTTACATGGCTCATTGATCAACCATCATTTCCTTTGAGCCTGTAGCTCTTTTGTCTCATCTGTCTCCGCCGAGTCGCTTTACCTGATTTTGTGTATAACCCTCGCTCTTTTCTCGACTTTCCTTCCTCTGTCTGCCACGCTCCGTTTTACACCTTTTGCTCCCTTGTTGTCTCGTGCACAATATGTACGAGCTTGTTGGCCTGATAGCCCAGTTAGACCTTGAGATGTCATTTTCTTGGTCTACTGGGATAAATGTCTCCTGCAAAGGTGGCTATTTTGCTTTTAAGGTGAGAAGAAAGGATAAAGGGGGGGGAATCACACAGGCATTGGAGAATTAAAGGATGACAGAGAAATGAATGGTTTGGAGACAGGTGGGTTTTGGTTTTCTAGTGGATCTTTTTTTTTTTTTGATAGAACGACAAAAGGAAGCCAAGGAAATTGAACCTTTTTTTCCCTAAAAACTTCTTTATCATCAAAATTGCACAACATACACATTGACTTACCACTCTGGTGCCCTTTACTTGAGGTCCAAGACTACACATTGTAATACATTAAATGATTAAGAATGGTTTCCACAAGGGCAGTCTAAATAAAACGATTTGGGGATTAAAAAATTATATTTTTTTCTAATTTTGTGGGCAGAAAAGGCATTTAGACAAGTTTTTAAAAAATGTAATTACCACTGTTAGAAAAGAGTTTGCATGTCTGAAAAACAAGCTCATCTAAATTTGGATGTGCTGTTAATTGAATGCTACAATGCTTCAGAGGTGATACCCCATTTTTTGAGGTCTCCAATTTGCACTCATTCTTTAAGACCTTCAAACTATACATATGCCAGACATTAAAAGACACAATAGGTGTGATTAGTGCTCACAACTTCAGCGTTAATATTAGACTCTGAATGATGATTATATCTTGCTGCGGTGATAAAGCTCAATTAATCCTGTGGATTTTTTCCTTTGAAGTGGGCTTTAGATTTGCAAAATGATATGACAACACTAAGGGTTTATATTTTCTCTCATTAGTCACAAAAGTTTTTTTTTTCATGTGACTATAAAGTCTGTTCTAGCAACTCAAGGTAAGTGAAGTTTAGACTATTTCCAGGTTGCTAGCTCTTATAAGGTGGTAAGTTGAAATGTCACCTTGTCTCTCTGATCTACAATTACTGTCTGTGATTAAACTGTAAGGGCTAAATGAAACCTATTATTTTCGTGCCATTTTGAATAACAGTAGGGTAAAGTAAGCCTAGAATTAGAAAAGCTCATGATTAGAATTTGTGTGACACAACTGATATGTTTATGTACTTTGAAATGTATAAGAAAAATGGAAGAAAATATAGATAAAAATGGCCTGAGTTTTCTTTAAAAGTCTTAAGTCTTTGTGTTAAATTTGATAACTATTTATAAATCAGATTTTGATGGAATCCAAGCATTCTATTAAATAAAGTTCTGACAGAGCATCATCTACAGTAAAAACATTACGACTGAGGAAACTGACTATGTAACGAAAGATGTCATCTCTGATCTGTGGTCGAGACACTTCCAGCCATCAGCTCAGGCCTGGAGCCATTATCTCTACCATCTACAGACAGCCGGGAAAACATGGGCACTTACTGTATGTGGGCGGTGGCATCTTGTCAGGGAAAATGCAATATGCATTAGACACAATTCAATCTGTCTCCAGTGGGTTTGTATTTGTGTGTATGGTGGTTCTGGTACTGTGGGTGTGTGTAGCATTGAGCCAGAAAGAGGAGAGTCTCAGTGGGATCGTCTGGCACTGGGCTGGCAACACCGTCAGACAAACGCACTTCATTACGGGCCTATTTACCTGATTAACTTGGCTACTTTATCAGCTATACAGGACTCTGCAATGCCCAACTGTCAGCAACTTACTTATTCCCCTAAAAGCCACTCTCCCACACCCACTAGAACATATTCACACACAAAAGCAACATCCTCACCTAACATCTGACTGACAACCAGCTGACTAGGTTGATGAACCAATTCTGAGGATAGCCTTTTCCTTCAGTATGACATCAAATGCACCTCCCTGAAGTCTTGAATTAATGTTCGCTCTTACAAGTTGAGACTAAAACATGACCTCAATAATCTGTTGCAGTGGAGTCCCCCTCATGGGGGAATAACATTTGAGTAATCATCTTCATGTAATGGAATGTAACAATCAAAAAGAAATAAAGCCCAGAGCTGTCTGCTAAAGATGAGAGGACAAAGCCCACCTTAAAACATTATCATTATGAGAGAGTAATGACTTCCTCTCGCTTTAGCTTTATGTGGCTTTGACTGCGGGCAGAATAAAAATCCTTTTTTAGTTTCACTTTTAGAGTACCAGACCGAACAGAACTGGCATGGCTGAATAGACACATCCCCAGCCAATGGTACTGAGTTCCCAAAAAACCCCTTTCCACCATAAAAAGCTGACAAAACAGAAGAAGTTTTGAAAATATAGTAGATATGAGATCTTCACTGTATGCTTACCCATACTTAGATACCTCATTCACTTGGTGTTAACACCATAAACATCAATCAGTGACTCAAAAACCGGATATTTTAAACCATATGGTTTTCCTATTTACAACAGTCTTTGGTGCAGGAGTTGGTACACCTGGAAGAAGACTCAAAGTTTGCAACTTCCAGCTGTGATATACTAATAAAGTAAAAAAGGAAAAAAAAAAAAAGAAGAAACATAGAGGTGCAAGAACCTATTCAACATTGAACTGTACTTCATGTTGCTAGTTAGAGAGTGAAAGCAACACTTTCACAAATAACTGGAAGGCTTATTGTTAAGCAAAATGTTTTTCTTTCTTCTTTTTAAGCACTTACTTTTTTGTATTGGATTTAGTCATAGTGGTCACCCTTTAATTAATATTAACTTTTTTAAGCCAGGCTATGAAGAAAAAGAAAATCATTGAGGGTTATTAAAATTAGCCAATATTAAGGCAGATGGTATTTCAAGTCTAAAAACAACAGATTTAATCCTTTAAACCTTTTTATATACTATGAAATATGTTTAATGTAAGGCACATTGACTCACATTATCTGCAAAGAAGGCTGAATGTCCAGACATTAGATTGTTTAGGTAGAACTTTTAGTTTCCCTTGAAATCTCGGGCTTGAAAAAACAACAACAATATTTAATTTTTAATAAATATAATTTCATACAGTATGTAAAGTTAAGGGAGAAAGAGTTTCTATATCTAAACGCAGGGTGTCACAGGTCACCCAGGCATCCATGCGGGCACATTGATATTTTTAACCCAGATTTTACCAGATTTGAATTCATCTAAGGGAGGTAGAAGCATATGCGCCTTCTTTCAGCCAGCTGACCAGCAAGGCTGAACACTCAAGCTTTTTCTCTGGCACCTCATTAGAAAGAGTAATGTTTAAACTGTAAATCAACAATGATATCCGAAAGTAATAGACATATATAAAAAATCTGATCTATCTTCTGTAACAAAGTTCAAAGACTATATATTTTTAAAAGCTTTTTATTACAGTTAAACAGTGTTGGAGGAGCTTAAAATGTTTCCTCTCTATGCCACGGGGCTCTGTTGGGGCTGCACTGTGCAAAGCTTCGCATTAAAATTCAGATCACAAGCAGGCAGGTTTCTTTGGCTGCCCCAAACTCCCGGTCACGACCCAGACAAAATAGGTCTACAAGGCCCAGAGCAGGTATTTTGGACATAGATAGGACAGAAGCGCTGCCTCGGAAGGTGGTGGGCAAACACACACAATACAAATGTGTCACTTATTATGAATAATATAATTCTATTCAACCTAAATGATGCAAACAAGGTAAGGTCAAAGAATGATTCTTTGAGAAAAACCCCAGAGAGAGTAGATCTAAATTTTATGCATCAGAATCAGCAGGTGCATAAAAAGATAATATGTGTCCAACACATTCACAGTGACAGCCAAGCTCCCATGCTGGCATTACATCTGTTTGGGTGATAGTAAGGCAGACCTCTGATCACAGGTGCTGTCATGTCTCTTGGGTGGGATTAGGAAGACGTGCCAAACTAAAGCTTGCCATTTGCAGGTGGGGGTATGTAGGAGGGTGATGGGGGGTAAAATGAGTTTAATGAAAAGTGAACTGTAAAAAAGTGAAACAGCAGGTTTGTTGTGAAATATGAGAAAGGCAAGTAAAAAAAAAGGTTGAGATAGAAATCAACATCATAGTTGACTTGGTGGAGATGTATACGGTAGAAAACAGCGAGCAGACAGCTCTGGTGTTGTCTGTTAGTTGTTGCCTGCTACCATCTTTGATCATTTCAAACACTCTAAAATTTCTGTCACATTGATTTCTTTCCTAGGAAACAGAGCAGGAAAATATCCAGGTTTTTAGCTCCCACCAGAATAGAAGGATTTCTTATTCATCGTGGTGTTAAACTACTTCCTTTGAGTACTTTGATTACTTGCATCTGCTACACTAAAATTAAATATCTTTGCTCTCAAGAATGTCTCATTAAATGTGGTGAATGGTCCCTGAATAACTTTGCATTCATTCAGCAATATAGTGATGTCGAAATGTATATTGTTTTAGCTTTTTAACCTCTCTTGCATGTTTTTACAATATCAAATATTTAATATCAGATCAAGTCAATAATATTAATGACTGGAAATACATATTTTTTAATAGATATGTTGATTTTTTTAAAGGAGAGTGACATGCTGTCATTGCGATTTTTTCTCAGTTTTGCAAATGTTCTCATTTATTGTATTCAAGCTACATTATATAGCTGGTCCTGTCTGTCAGATTTCATAGCTTTTTTTCAATAAATTCAAAGCAGTTATTTTTCAGAGCAAATACAAAGTAATCCATCAGCACACCAACACACAATTACATTTTTATCTTAATGGCTTTAGCTAACAGAAAGCTACCTTCTGTGTTCAGTGGCTCAATAATACGTGAAAGACCTACAGTAACATAGCTGAAAGGATTCAGACAGTGTAATAGTGTGATGTAAAAAAAAAACTGATATACATTGTTGGTGCCTTCTGGTGTATATTGTTTAAATGCAACATATGGGGCAGATTGTAAAACTGCATAGAAAAAAAAAACTCTCAAAGACAACATTCATCATCCTTATTCGTAATATTAGGGATTGTACCAGAACGTAGCCAGATAAATATTTTATTAAAATATTACTCACTCATATTGTTATACTATACTGTTGTTTTTTAAACTCCTGGAAACACCTGGTTCAACAGGATGACCTAATGCAAATGCTTTGAGAATTTAGAGGGGAAAAAATAAACCAAAGTAAGAGAACTAAACTTATTTTTTACAAAGAACATTCAACATAAGTGATTTGATTTAATAGGGATCTCACAGAGCCAGATGTGTCATTATGCATAAAGATAGTACATGTAACAAAAATATTCTCAATGGCAATTACTCTAAAAATATTTTTAAAAGTAAGTTGATAAATTTTAGCTTCATACAAAAAAGATCAATACAGGGGAGCTATTCTTTAAAACAAACAAGCAGACAGCAAATGGATGGAAATATTGCCCTTCCCACGTTGGGTAGTTGTTTATCCAGTGTTTAGTGATTATATTCTCCCCAATTCTGACTCGATGCTTAGCTGCCGTAGAAACACCGACATTACTCTTAAGAGCATTTTGTTCTCATATTTTTTTAAATGACAGTGATAAAATACAGTTGCGCTAAGAAGCGTGTCCATTATGGTAATAAAAATGATGAATACCAGAGCAGTAGTTAACTGTTCTGGTTCTGTAAGAGGAAACAAGTAGCAGGCAATGTTACTGCAGCAAAGATAAATTAAATTGTGAAGCTGCAGAAAAGGAACACTATTCAAGTAAAACTGAATGTTTCCTTACCCTCTTTATCATATTATATTATATTATATTATATTATATTATATTATATTATATTGCAGAGAAAGAGATTATTTTAAAAATAAATTAACCAAAAAACATGACAGCAACTTAACAGATTAAAGCCACTAAATTTAGACATCTTCCAGAGGTTAAATATGAATATAAGGATGGGGAAGAAAGGGGAAGTAAATCTACATGCATGTTGTACTTATGTCAGTGTCAGATATTCTGGTTTGAGTATTAAAAAAGAAAAAAAAAACAGATGACCTGTTTTGATTTTAAGTCACGACCATCTACTGGGTTTATATAGTAAGCATCTTCTGAACATCCAGCTGTATCATGTCAAAAAGTTCAAACCAGTTTCTTTAAAATGGCAATGAATTTAGTCTATTCTAGCTAACAGAGAACATTTGGGATGTAGTGTAATAAGAGTGTGTCATTAATGTGCAGCTGATGAGTCTGTAGCAACTCTTTTAAAAATATCATTTGCAGAAGATCTATCAGTTTCCTCTCTTAAAAGAAAGAGAAAGGGAGCAGCATGGCTAAATGTTAAGAGGAAAAAATGCTGCATTTGCCATGTTGAAACAACACCGTACCAGTATAAGCTGCTTATTTATAATGAAGACCATGTTTTTCTGTGGCTCATAACATGAAATTCAAATATCAGACATGTTCTGTGAAATACAATGGCATATCCAACCAGAGTATCGTTATTGGGTTTAGATATAGTGTGTTACATGTGCTACAGAAAAGAAACTCATTGTAATAGAACAAGAAAATTAAATTCATTAGTTCATCATTTCCCAGTGTGGTTACTTTAAGACTTAACATTTTGTTTAACAAAAAAATGAAAATTACATGTCTATTAAAGCAGATAAAAAAATTATAAAACACATTTTTTGGAAAAAAAAAGAGCAACTTGTATCAGGTGCACAGAACCTGGAACATTTTTATGCATGGATAACGACATTGCATCCATTCATGTCCCATTTAAACATTTATGACTTTTTGCGGCTTCAGACTGACAAATGATTGTTATTTAGACAAAGGAAAAAAAAGAGTAATGAGTGTTTTAAATTGTTATATGGCTACTTATTGGCTATACAAAGAAGTTCTTTAGTTTAAACTTTTTCCATGCCTACACAGGAACTGTTGTGATCTTGGGAACTGTTTACCAGGACTACCTCTAGTGATTGCTTATTTTCACGTCAAAGCTGTAACTTAGGGGTCTGAAATGTACTCTTTTTTTAATGGCAAAAAAGTTTTTTTCAGAAGCTGTCATTTTTCACCATGGTGAATCAAAGACAAAGTTGGCACAACACAGAGTGCTTTTAATTTCCTCTGTTGATGCCAGTTTGTGAAGTCTCTACTCCTTTTCTCTAGATTTTTGGTAATGTTTTAGCCGACATTGCAACTTTGGAAAAACATTGGTTACATATTCACACCATGAACACCTAATCTTACCTGGAGACTTTATTTGTTTTGTCTAAAGGTCAGTTGTGGCATGTACTCACGCTTGAGTTTTGACTTCAAATATATGCAACTTTTACATACATTCTCAGCTGCTGAGAAAGTAGATTGTATCCCAATTCTAACTTTAGACACGGAAATGCATAAAAATATTGTGCACTGGAAACCTGAACAAAACTTAAACCAAAACCAACACCAAGTAACTTTTCAACCTTCATAACATGCCGTATTTACAGAACTTTTGTGATTATACATCAACTTACAACTACTTGAATGATACCTCTATCATGGCCTGAGGGGGTTTATATCGCTTTCACAAGCACTGACCAATCTTTGAGGAAGGTGGCAGTAACACTGCCACACCAAGCAACTACAAATGTGAGCACTATTTTATGGCATATGTAACTTCCCCCATTCCATATAGTAAAGATGAAAATAGATGTGACTGAATTTCCCTAAGAGTGTGTACATTCGTGCAAATTGCGCAGAGTGGATATTCAGGTAATGCAGCACCTTTCTGCTAGGAGATATACATATGTAAAGTTTGAAAATATTTAACATAAAATCATATTTATCTGTTTCAAGGCTTTAAAACTGGCAGATTGAGTCGGCTGAGGTGGTGAGGAGGGGGGAAGTGGGAGTCGGTGTCTTGCAGGAGCGCGGTACAAAACCCAAGTTGAACGTTTCTTATCACAATACGATTCATTACCTCATTGCTATTCGTCTTTCACACAGCCACTGAAAACAGGAATGCAGTTTAATCCAAGTGCAGGAGAACCAGGAGATCAAGATTTTACCACGCTTTGGTCTTTACCACGCCTGTCCTCATGGGAAATAGTGTCTATTTAGTCTAAACAATATAGCTTTTGTCCACTGGGTGGAGTCAAAATCACCAAAAGCCAAAAGTTCTTTAGAACTGTTTTAAAGTAATACATGGAGTGTTTGAGTTGTTTTTGTTGGTGTTGTTGGTTGGTACTGTAATACTAAAAGAACAATATAGACATGTGATGTTATCGTTTTAATGTTTTGGGGGGGAATAAAAAAAACTTAGAACAAGCAGTAGTATGAATAGCAAAATATATTACGTACACTAGATCTCATGGAAAATTTCAGTTTTCAGTACATACAATTGTGTTACAGACATAGAAGATCAGACTTTAAGCTGTCTGCTGATTAGTCCGTCTGCCATCACTGTCAAAAATAGGACCCCTGGCGTGAAATCCATATGAATCAAATATCTCTGTAAGAAGGTTGCTTTCCTCATCTCAAACTGCTTCAGACTATAAACAGAAAAAAACAAACATTAATATTCTTACAGCAATATCCCACTAAAGGCCAAACATTCTAATGTAAATTCATAACCTTTGTTAGAGCCAAAGGGAGAGCATTGATCTCATCATTTTACTAAATCGCTCATCACACAAGCACAAGTCTAGCTCTCAGCTACAAATGTACTGTATGCCATGAGTTAGATCAAGAGCCTGTGCCATGTGTGAATACATCTCAGTGGCTGTTTGATATTATCACCGGGGAGCTCTGGGGTCTGTTGAAAAGCATGAAGCAGAAGGAGAAAGAGCTGTTCTACCAACGTGACTTGAAGATTTTCAAGACACTCCAAAGTGTGCACTGCTTTTAAAAAGACAAAATACCACATGCTGTTTCACAGAAAACATCTCAAACCAAAACACTCTTGTCATACTGCAAGTTACAATTTTATACGCAGACAAGAATAACATTGACATTTTTGTTCCCAAGAGTGCTGCAAATTATGTAATTTTAACACTAGTTAACCTAAAAAAATGCTTTCCAGGGTCATTGTAAGGACCAAAACACACAGCAATTTAAATAAAAGATTTTCTATTTAATGTTATTATCAGCAAATAAGACCAACGATATATGAGAGTCTTCACTGTAGTAGCTACAATTAAAGCTCCCATTTTACCGATTATACCTCAACTCTTTTTTGTGGTTAATAGCTTTGAGTTTAGAATTAAAAAAATTGATTGCTGACACTTACATTCTGAGATAAGATTCCTCCACTAGCTTGATGGCCTATCTCTGATGTGGGTAAGAAGGAGACGGGCAAACTGATACCGCATCTGAATCGAACTGTGGTGCATCTGTGCAAACAGGATGTAGTTCAGTCTGATGAAACCTGACCACTAAGCAAACCAGAACACCTTTACAGATTACTGATTTTTCAAAATGAGCAAAAGTGTGAAGGAGGGGAAAAGGACCTACCCCCCTAGTCTGGTAGGAGTCAAAAGAAGATGATTTCACTGACTTTACAGGTCAGTATAGGAATCACAAAAAAAGTTAATTGCCAGATGAAGGTAGTGGTAAGGGAAGATCCCACTGGAAAATTAAATTTGAAAAAATGCTTTAATAGGTGTTTCACTTTACATTAAACATATTTTGACAACCAGATATACCAGACCGGTTCAGT
>JAUZNJ010088036.1:0-22886 GCA_034780135.1 Jordanella pulchra | reverse complement strand
CAAAATGTAAACACAAAGACTACCTCTTCACATATACCAATATAATGATGTCGGTGTTTATGGGTGTGTGTGTGTGTGTCTATGTGCAGAAAATGGGCTGAACGTCTACTTGTGATGGCTTCACCATCACATATTCAGACACCAAATGAAATGAGTCATCTCTGCTTACATTTGGCTAGCATGCTAAATGCTACTTTATAGCATCTAAACTACCAATTAAAACTTCCCTTTATTAGACATACAATTAAATCATAATATGCACAATTAAATAGTTTAAAAATCCATTTAGAATAATGAATCTGATAATAAAATGTCACTAACATTTTAGTTTTTGTTTTCCAAATAGAAGATGATTATTTCACTCTACATTTATATAAAGTATAGAGAGAAAATACTAGATGTGTTTGTGGAGGGTCGTCAGTCTTCATCACTGTTATTTTCGGACTAAAATGTTCTGGAACCCCTGATTGAAAATAAACCAGCAAACCGACCGCCTGCATGTTAATTCTGTCTGTCTGTCCCCCCCCCCCCATCCATTACAGACCAACTATACTCTTCATTAACATGAACACTAAACATGTGCTCGAATTATTTGTAAAATTTGGGGGAATTCATCTCATCGACTAATAAAACCTTAGTCCTCTTGCCTTGAAGTGAAACGGTCGTAGATCGAGGTCAGGAGTTAGTAGGTTCTCTAGGTTCCTCCTACAGTCCACAAATGTAGTTTGTTGGTTGCTTCAGTGGGATGCCTAAAAGGTGTGTGTTTGTGCATGCAGGTTTTTTGTCCTGTGTGTTTCCGTGCACAATACTATTGAAAGGTCACTGTTTGTGCTCAAATTGTTGTGCACACACACACACACACACACACACACAGACCGCCATATTGTGTCACCTGACTGGCAACAGCAGCCCTTCTGATTACTGACCGTAAATCCACCCAAAATAAACCAAGGGCTCATCTCAGACCTCCACTCATCCTGTGTGCATCAGGGTGTGTTTGCGTTGGCAGGTCTGCGTGGGAGACGGGAGAGCCATGACCTGCTGAACTCCACTGAGACGTCACCAAACGAATTCATGAAAAATCGGGGGGGTAATTTGAAGACACATCATCGCTCCTACATGGCTTAGAGCCTGGGGGGCAGGACATCCCATGAGGTCAGGCTTTAAAGAAAACCTCGTCCCTTCAGAACACGACACCAGTTTAGCCTGCCTGGAGTTTTGAACATGGTTTCCTGTTGCCTTCCCTTCTTTGACACTGACATCAGTATCTGAGCTGCAGCTACTATCTATCATCCTGTTCTCCTCTAAGTGTTGCTTATGTTGTGTGCATTATGATTCCCAACCATAAATCTGAGTAATTTCCTGTAAAACGGTTAAAAACAGTTGGATTTTCTCATCTCTCTCTTATTTTTTATCCAGCTAAAACAAGCCTACAAATGATTTTGAATCTGATTTGATATTTTGCATTAGGATCAGGAAAATGAGTCGAGCCAGAGACACTGATTAGACATCCAGCCAGTGTGATGGATGCAATGCAAACAGTGTTTCAGTGACTTTGTGATCTGATGCAACCAGTCACGCTGGCTCCGACTTCCCCCCCGTCAGCCCTGGTGCTGATAAATATAGTCATTATAGTAACAGTTAGGATGACGTGTTCCTGGACTGCTGCTGAATCCATGGCTTCGCTGTTTCTATTTATCTTCTCTGACTTTTACTACTAGTCCTGGAAGGCAGGTTTCATTTCACTTTGACATGTTTCTCGTGTCTCTCATCCACAACCAGGTCAGTTTCAGTGATAATATTAAGCTTTAGTCACTGAAGCACAGTTTATAGCAAAAGTGTTTATCATTTTCTCATTCTGTCACTTTATAACAGCAAACTTCATTTTATCTCACCGAGTAAACTGGAAGCATTTCTCCATACAAAAATATAATATAAACCTAACAAGAACAGACTTGGCACATTTTTGTCTGAAGCATACATGTAAAATAAAACTGGTGAAAGCTAGTAATAAATATGCACAGAGTATCTGAAACCTGGCAATCTAATGGGAATCCTTATCCAGCTTTAGTGAATCCCAAAACCTGTCCCAGGGGCTCCTCTGCTCGGCCTCGTTGGTACCTAACCTGCGAAGCTTTTATATCAGTCATTGTGTTAGACTTTACAATCTCCACTGGTTTATATCTCCAAACTGAACCCAAAAAGGTGTTGGACCAAGCTAACAGCTTCTGTATCTGAGCAGAGACTGTTTTTTTCTCATACCTGTCATTAGTTCAGATGTGCTCTGGAAGTGTTTTCCTACAATCAGGCTTATTCAGATAAAATCATGGATACCTGAAATAACACTGGGTTTTATTAAATTAGATATACTATTATTAACGCACAGAAATATGCTCAGATCTCAGAGTTAAATCTTAAGCTTTTAAGACTTAATCTGACATCAGTGCAAAACCACATTCTGCAGAGAAAACTGCAAAGGTAGACGGAAAAGTTAGCAGACTGGTCTCTGCACCCACCAGTGGAGAATCTGTATTTTATCTTTTCTTTCATAAAACTTTAAACACTTGTAAAACTGTTGCAACGATACCGTTTTTTTGCACGATCAATGACCTGTGAACCTGACATAAACTGATGTTTATTTATTTGACTGTTGAACCTTTAGTGGAGCATCATGAAGCTTCTTCCTATTCGCACAACCCGCATCTGTAATCTTCTTTCTAGACTCTGGCCTTTGATTGTGCGTTTCCAAGTACCCGTGTGGTCAGACATGAGGCTGCCGTTGTATCAACACAGGATCTGTTATTACTTCCAATATTTAGCTCACCCACAGCTGTTCTTACATATTTACAGTATTAACAAAGTGAGCCCTGCTCCTCACATGGGAAAAGCACCAGGACCTTTTTTTTATCTCTGCTGAGGTGAATTCATCCAACTTAACCCCATTTACTTTGGCTAATAATCAGGTGCTCAAATTGATGTACTTGTATTTGGATTTTGTCCAACACTCCTTTCAGGACTTGGCAAAGTCAGATTTGTTGAGAGAAATGTAAAAGTCCTAATCTTCTGAGACGTTCAGGTCTCACAGCATATAAACCTTTACTTTAGTCAGTTTTTCTTTTTAATATTAAGCCTTTAATGTTATCCTATTTGGCCATGTTTGTAGTGTTAAGAAGTGCATTAAAAGTGACCCTGAACTGATTTGGACACGATTACATGACAGATTCTGGACCAGAATGTTCAGGTCTTGATTGAACTTTCTTTTCCTTTATAACTCCAAGTGATAAACTGCTTTAGACATTTAGTTAAATCTAAAATCAAAGGTGAAATCTAATCTTTAAGGTATTTTTTCACATTTCTTTCTGAAGCCACACAGAGTTTGGCTGTGAGTCGTTTGCTTTCATTATAAATGAATAATCAGCATCGTGAAGACCCACAAACTTTTTGGCCTCAAATGCACCGTCCCCACCGTTCAGAATGGTGGTGGCAGGATCATGCTGTGGGATGCTTTACTGCTGCAGGACCAGTTGATAGAAAGAGAACCTACAGATACATGGCGACACTTGATAATTACCTGAATCAGACTGAAAAACAAAAGTAGAATGAAAAGTAAAGTAGAACTACTAAAAGTACTGAAGCCTTAATAAATCTGCTGGTAGAAACTAAATCCTATTAGAGGACAGCTTCCTGTATTAAAAAGGTTATTGTTTAATGTTTCATCTTTGATAATCACAGCTTACTTTTTTTAATGGTTTAGTCCAGTTTTCTCTTTCCAGTCCATGATTTCTTGTATTCCATGTGACGTTTGCTGCAGATGAATACACTGTGGAAACAGACGCTGTCTTATCATGTGTTTATTTTGGGGGTCTTAGTATTACAGCGGCTGGATCCTTGACTAAGAGGAGGGGAGTGGGAGTGGGAGGGTCCTGCTAGCACATGATGTGGAGAGAGAGGCAGGGTGGGTGGTGAGCTGCTATAAAACAGAAAGCCAGAGCTGTTTGCGGCATTAGCTCCAGCAAACCGACACTGAAACGAGCAGACGAGGGACGAACAGACACCTGGCATAACTGCTTGAAAACAGTTTGTTTTTCTTCAAGACTGATTTTCTCGATCAATCCTTTCCTTGGAGATTTTTGGCCCAGGTTTTGTCTTGGTTTTCAGATCCCTTCTGACTTTCGCCCCCGTCAGATAGAGATCTTTTCTTCTCCTTGGACCAGGCTCCATAACGATCAAAGGTCACGACTGAGTACGCAGGGAAGAGCCAAACCTCCTTTTCATCAGAAGTGAATTCGGTTTCGCTTGGTTCCTGCTCCACCATGGCTGCTGTGCGTCAGATGCCAGCAGAGACCTCTGGATTCCACATCCTCTCAGCCCACCTGATGGCCGCTGCCACTGAGGAGTTCCCCCAACAACTCCCCGTACCCAAGAGCCCAGCAAAGGGCAAGAGTCGCTCCCGCCGACCTCGAGAGGCCCGCTTCAAAACCCAGCCTGTCACCTTTGCTGAGATCGCAGAGGTGGAAGAAGAGGGTTCTTCCCCGATGGAAGAAGAGAGGGCACGTCGCTCTTTTCTGCAGTCCTTGGAGAATCTACGGAGGAGCACACAGACACTCTACAGCCCGACCGCTACCAATCGCACCCCTACACCCACACAGGCCAGCCTGGACTCCAGTGACTCCGACTCCACCCATTGAGGACCTCAGTGCCTCTGTCTTCTGGCTCTAATATTCCTTTATGGGACTTCAGATGGAGGCCAACTAAACAGAAACAAACTGTCCGATCCTGCAGTCCTGCCTTTATGCTTAAGCTGCTGCTGCTGCCATGCAAAGTCTGCATTTAGTTCACTAACATGTCAGCACACTGCCAGAGGATGCACGTCGTACCAGTCAGTAAAGACCTGCACCACAGGCTGGTTTACTGGCTGTACAGATGTCATGTATAGAGGTAGCAGGTGATGCCGCGCTCGGCATCATGTCTTTAAATCATTTCCTTTTCTACTGTAGCTGTTGAGATAAACTATGAACTTTTTTTTTCCATTTTGAAGCTGTAGAGCGTATTGGTTTCTGTCCAGATTTCTACCTGACCAATGATCACAGAAAGGATGGTTTCAAGTGTTCATGCTGTGACTGAATTGTTTGTAAATAAACTGACAAAGCAAAATGTCCTGCAGCAAAAAGTTACCTGACCGTGCCTGAAACTTTCGGATCATTCTGGAGCCGCTCGTTTTGTTTTCCAGCTTCATGGTCAGTGGAGTCGGTCTTGCTGCTTCTGCAGAAATGACCTTTTTGACTTTTAAAATTGATTTATTTATCTTGTTTTTTAGCATAACCAAGTAAAGATCTAGTCTATCGCCTCAAATGTTCCTGTCTACGACCTCTTTTCATACAAACGATAACCTTTATATTTTCTGATTCTATTACTTTGTACATATATATATATATATATATATATATATATATATATATAGATGTTTATGTTCTACAATAAATATTTGCAAGAATATTAAGTGAGTTTCTGATTTCTTTTAGCTTGACTTAAAAATGCTACTTCAATGTAACACAACAAAGGCTTCTCATATCTAACAGGACAACTGGTCCATTTTTTTTCTAGACTGAGGTTGTGTCTGTTCCAAAAACATAGTCTTAGCTGAGTTTTATTGATCAGAGAAAGAAGCTCTGATCTGTGGTTATTGTCCCCTTGTACCATCACCACTGAAATGATGCTGCCACCACCGTGCTTCACAGTGTTCTGTCGAGACATTTATCTCTAAAGGAGGGAGATATGCGAGATGAATCCAGTAACTTCCCTGCTTAAAATGACCTCCAGCGAGTCTTCCATCAGCAAAGGTCAGACATCCTCGCAGAATGAGGACAGAAGCTCAATGATTGATATAAAACTGCATTTTTCTCAGGAAAGTTGAAACAAACATTATCTTTAAATCTGTTCTCATAATTGAAAACATGGATGTTCAAACTTTAACAAAAGTTTATTTGTTATTGATTGTGTTAAAAGTTAAGAGAAATGCTGTAAATGAAAGGTTAAAAGGTCCAAATGAAGTCATTCCTACTAATGTGGAGGCTGTGTGAACTGATCAGAGCTTTGTTTTTTTAATCCATCTTCAGTGTTTGATGTTTATAAAAAGGCTGATTATCGACTCCTGTGCCATCGCTCACTTCCTGACCCTCCATCTGCTGGTTGGCTGGTGACGCACTTTCAGTTATGTCAGGTTTTCTCAGCCTCAGCATTACATCAACTGGAAAACTGGCCTCCAAAGAGCTGCTCCATCTCCTCTCCTCTTCTTAATCCTGTCCAAGAGCAGCTCAGCAGTAAAGAGCTAATGAAGACAAACCTTCAGGGTTCAACCAGTGTGGACTCTTTTTTTAAATATTTTTTTAGGAGTTAAATGATTAATGCATTTTCTTGTGGAAAATGATTTTTCCCCAAAGTAAAACAGAGACACTTCTTTCATAGAGTGGCAATCCAAGTCACCTTTAAAGGTACGACCAACCCTGCTGTTGTGTTTCACCAGCAAGTCAATTCCTTCAAATATGGCTTTTTTCCCTTGATTACGGTAATTAAATAAAATGAATTAACAAAGGAAAAAGATAAATAACACTTAGAAGAAAAAATGACAAATTTTGTTTTCTTATTTCAGGTGCAAAATATTTAATTATCTTATTTTAAAGGACAAAACTACTCATTCCTCAGACAAATAAACTCACTTATCTGATTAAATTAATGTTGTATATAAACGTGTTTAGCTGTTTTTGTGCAGAGAATTAAATCTGTTTTATTGGTTATAGGGTCGGGGGGGTTGTCTCCTCTATAAAGAAGCGGAGAGGGGAAACAAAGACTGAGCCATTCAGCCACAGGGACAAAATGTTCAAAGGAGTCAAACTAAAGTTTTTAAATCTAAGAACATTGAAGGGTTAGACTGATAAACATGGATCATGATAGCACAGCGGTTTGTTTTACTACAATATCATCCAACTTCAACTTGAACAAACAGCTAGACGGCTAAAACTCAGGTTATACTCCAGTGTTTCATTAACATAAATCAGAATCAGCTTCATTTCCCAGGTATGTGGACACCTTCAAAGAATATGACTTATACAGTAAAATGATAATACAGTATTAAAAACAAACATAGGATACAGAATATAGAGCGCATAATATAATTACTATATGCAGACAATGGGGTGTTGGGTATGGTGCTGGGGTGTCCCTCCTGTAGTCTATAGTTATCTCTACAGTTTTGAACTGATTGTAAACTTCAGAGAAGCAGCTGATCAACCTACCATCTATAGAACGAACAGCTTCCCAGATGAGGAACTTCAAGAGATGACGGATGGAGGTGACCCTCGAGGTGCAGTCATTGGTGTGGAGGGAGAAGACCAGTGAGGAGAGCACACACCCTTGGGGGGCGCCGGTGCTGATGGTTATGGTGCTGGATGTGATGTTCCCGAGCCTGACCCTCTTACTTCTGCTAAACAAAAAGTCAGAGTTTAACAGTCAGCTGGAGATTGTTTCAGTAATCTTAGAGGGTTTGGTGCTGAGGGTGTCCAGGATTATGTTGTTTAGGACCAACATGAAGTCCTCAAACAGGATTTTAAAGATTCCCAAACAAACATTTAAGCTTATTTGAATGGATCAAACATTTTGAACTTCTGGATCGGCGCAGCCTTAATCCTGGAAACATTTCGTGAACTGGTCTTAAAGTTGGGTCTGAGCCAGGAAACAGAGCAGTTTAAATGAGCTGTACAATTTCTGATAGGGCAGTGGCCAAACATACAGTGAGAGCTATGTCAGTGTGGCTGCAATCAGGCAGCAGAGGCTTGTCCACACTGCCATCTGGTGGAGATTAACCATAGTAAATGTGCAGCCATAACAGACATCTGTTCTCACGATTCTCATGAGGCAGCGACAAGAAAATACATAAACTATCCTAATCTTCACTTTATCAGCATTCCCTCAAAAGAAAAGGGCTGTTTGGGAAAATAAAAGGGAAATTAAAAAACAACTTGTATTTTATAGCTAAATCAATACTTTGCAACATGTTTACTTCTAAAGCCTTGGGTTAACCCTTCTTGGAATTGTTTTTAATTAACTTAACTGTGCACCATCTGAGTTTGAAATAAATAATTAAAAGTGAATTAAAAGTGCAAAATAGTTATAACGTTTATGCGCAATTTTAGTGCATAAACTCTTGAAAAGTAGCCCTACATTTCACAAATACTATGTTTTGAAATGACTTACTTTGGGATACACGTATTTAACTCATCGCATTGGATAAAAAGTTATTTTACAAGGTTCAATAATTGTGACATTAAAAGAAAATGGGGAAAAGCTGCTTTTAAAAATATCAGGCAGGTTTAAATGTTAAAGCAACCTGTTCGTGTCAATCTTTGAGGGATTCTTATGTCAAAAGTCTCTCCGAAATTGATGGTTCATCCCTCCAATGAAAAAGTACGTACAACACTCGTGACGCATGCTTGAATTCACTTCCGACCAATTAAACTATTGTTGTTCTGAGTTACGACCAATTACATTTGAGGGGTGGGAGCATTTTTCAAGAAGCGCGAACGGTTAAGGGCAGCTAGAAAAATGGCGATGTTGTTTTAAGTATGCGAGTAATACTGTGTTTAATATTTTAGCATTCTAGAAAACATCTTTTTACGTTTAATAGTATCAGTTTTAGAACGGAAGCGTTTCTTTTTTAATAACCACCGTTAAAACCTTTGTAATGCGACACATTGATGGAAGTTTTTATAGCTGTATACAGTAATTGTTTGCTAGCAGGTAGCGGTTAGCGTGAAAGCATGAAGTTAACTAAAGTTTGGCTTTGGAACGAAGCTAAAGTTATAGCTTGATATAAAAGACTTTCGTATCTAAACTGTTAAGTTAACGTATCGAGGGCTTTCTTCGTCAATATTTGGCCAAGACATCACACCATTTTGTTGAGCCAAACGGGCTGTATTTATGGGAATCTAATAACAATATGGCCCTACACAATCTAGTGTTTGTTATTGATGTTGATTATGAAGATTTCGAGTCAGACAGTCGGCTCGAGGCGCGAAACAATTTAGTGAAACGAGGAATATTATATATCCTTTTGCATTTCGGCTACAAATATGGGTTCCACAAAGTGCGTTGGGGATACAATTTTTTCCAGGTAAAAGCTGGTCGTAATGCTAGCGTCATATCGAGAGGGTCTGACTTTAAGGAACTGCGACACAAAACATTTGAGGATTTTGAGCAGGAGTTTGAAGCGAGATTTAAGGATAAAGTGTTTCATTCTCAACACAAGCGACAGACAAATAAAGCAGTTTCAGTTCAAAACGCTCTGAAGGAAACTCTGTTGGACTTCCAGTGGGACAGACCAGACATCACTTCTCCAACCAAACTTTCCTTGAGGCCCAGGAAGTCGGGTCTTGTTGGAAAGCTCGGTCTGTCTCAAGTGAATGACTCCGTTAGCAGTGGGAGGAATATAGTGTTTGTAGTCTCACGGTGTCCCCATTCAAGGGCCCATTTTCTGGAGCATCCGTCTTTAAAAGGGGAGGATCTGTCATCAGATGTGACTGAATACATCCTGCCAAAGAGTCTGAACGACATGTTTGTTCAGCAACAAGTTGTTCTTCACTGGATTGACAGCCGGTTACACTCTGAGGTGAGTGCTGCAATAAGATTAACACACTGTCCATAGAAACATTCATGTCACACCAATTACAAAAATGTAATGCCTAAGTTTGGATTTATTGTGGCTGTTTTCTGATTTACATACCGTCTAAATAAATGATTTCCATATAAACGAATTGTTTTAGGAGTTGATTTTTTTTTTGTATTTGTGTTTTTTCTTGTGTTTTTGTTTACATTAACAACATTTGGGCAAAATCCCTGGTATTTGCTTTTGAAAAAGCCATGTGAGAAACCTGGTGTTGAATGTTCTTCCTAAAACCGGGTTTGATATTATCTGGAGATATTTACTGTCTTCTGATCATTATTTTCACTGTTTTATCTGTGATGCTGCAGGTTTCCAGTTGGCCTGAAGGTGCTTCTTTTTGGGCAGTTTGGTAAACGTTTGCCTAAAGTCTAAAACCCAGATTTTCACCTGAACACCAACAATTATGAATGATCTCTGGCTTTTCTGAAAGGAGTCCAATGCACAGGAACTCTTAGCTCAACAAGATGTTTTAGACAGTTTAATGCGCCTTATGGTTAAACCATTGGAGGTGGTCCCTCCCTGTTCCAACCCCATGGGTCTGCAGCCATGAACACAACCCAATAGAGCCTCTTTAGGGTGAATTGAGGCAGACCCTTTTGCTCAATAAACTGATAAAACAGTGTTTTATATTTCTTTATGATTACAAATGTTGGAATCGTTTCTCACACTTTGAGCCTTCGTTCAGAAATGTTTGCAGGCTTTTCCCACATAGTCTGCTGTATCTTCTTCTCTTATTGCAGGTAATGAGCTGTGAGGACTGTTTTGGTTCTGACAAGCTTTCTGCAGTTCTCGCTCAAGTGGGTGGCAGAGTGATTCCTTTGGTAGCTCTCTTGAACCTCTGCTCCGGTCACAAATCCCACTCAAGACCTGAGGGGGAAACCTTCTTCATCAACTCCAGCATTAGTTATCTGCTGTCGTCAGAGAAGCTGCACCGCCAGACTTTTCCTGCCTTATCTGGTGTTCTACGGTGGGATCATGGTTGGTAGACACAGATAATGTTTAGTAACACAGTTGAGACTTGGTTCATTGGATCACTTGAGTCATTTATCTAAATAACTCAAACAAAGGTCAATGTAATCTGTCACTTGTTTATCATAATCCAAACTAAAATAGACTTTTATTTATACACATCTTTTTTTAAAATGGCAACACGTGGGACTAAACATGTTATAAAACTTCGTCTCTTTACAGGCGAAGGACATCAGAATTAATTTATAATTTAACTCCTTGTTTTCCTTTTTCACTGAACTAGAAAACTCGACTCATAGCTGCCACGTCATGGTGGAGCCGCTGTGTCGAGGTCAGAGGTTTCTGCAGGACTCTGCAGAGGTGCACCTAACAGGAGTGCTGCAGGGCTGGGATGCTTCATTGCTGACGCAAACCTCCACAGAGTCATGGGTGCTGCAGAACCACCAAGCTGTTGCCTTCTCTCAACTCCTCAGTCGACTGTCTGCCCTTTCTCTTCACATGGTGAGAGACGCATTTATTCCAGTTAGCATGAATGTTCTGTGACAGCCAGAATGCATCACATGCTCCCATGGTGCCAGCAAGTAAAGACATTTTCGGGCTGTTGAATTCAACCATCATAGGGACACTATCATCCGAAAATCAAACTGGGTTTTTGTGGAATGCATCGTTTAACACTACGCTTGACTTTTTTAAAGCACCGTCCAGACATTGGTGGTTCTCTCCATCCGAGGACTTTATATTTAAAGAGTTTCAGTTTTAAACATGACAGCTGATGGGCCGTCTCCCTGGAAATGTTTTGTAGGAACCATTTCATTTTGTCCCTGCTTCTTACAGCTCATACTTTTCTAAAAGGAAACATGACAATGGGCATCCAATAAATAGATCTGCTAGAGATAGACAGATATATGGGCCAGCTGAATCTTTGGCTGATGTTGGCGTTTTTGTCTTGTATCAGTGTTGCTGATTCATCAGTGCATTCGGCAGCCATGGCTTGAGATCATTTGAAGAGCATGTATTGCTGCTCTTCCGTCTGCTATCCGTTGGTAATGTTTTGGTTGATATGTTTATAAGTGGTTCTTTTTTGTTCAAATTGAGACTTTCTTAACATTTCTTATCATTTTTAGTTTTTATTTTGTGTCGTGACCTGGATAACTAAGAATTTGCACACACAGGCATCGTCAGTTTTATCATATAACAGGAGGAAGAGAGGCTATATCGGCTGAAAAATCTGCCCAAAACAATGGCAGTGCTGTCACTACCTGATCTGTACAGGAAGCACGTTCTCTACCATCCGCTCACTTGCACACATCCAATATTCATCCAGGTAACCACAAATAATGTAATTATGGAATCAAAAGATCATTAAAGAATACTAAACTATGTCATATTAATGACCTTTCTGATAGAATTGTTTTACGTTTTCTGTCTGACATCATCATCATCATCAGCACGGCAAAATATGATTACACATTTTTTATCTGCCTTATAGTTGTCCTTCTTTAGATTATGTACTATATACTAAAATAAAATACAACAGAAAGGCAAACATAAAACTCACAATTACTAAATTTATTAACAAATCCAAAGCAGGAAGTAGAGTAGGGTTGAATTTCCAGGACAGATCAGGTCCAGTTGAGTGATGTGACAGAAAGGATGTAAACACTTTATTCTTTCAGAAAATAAATTAACATTTTAAACATTTTAGTTTAGTATGCTTATTAGAATTGGGGAAAATATTTTTTTAATCTTGGTCTTTTTTTTGATGTATCTCTGGTTGTGTAAATGAGCTGATGGTGGGATCGGTTGGTGACAAGCACCTATCAGGGATCAATGACACTGATGTCAAAGTAATTTGTTGAGCATCAGTTGATCTCCAGCAACTTCTAGCAGGAAGTAGATTAATGTGGTTTACCAAAGAGATATATAATCTACCATGTTTCGTAAGAATCAACTTCAAACATTATTTAAACCCATAATAAGCAGAAAAAGATGCAACAAAATGATTTAATTCAGAAGTTCACAATTGGATTCCACAACAAACTAAAAGGTTTTTATCACTATTTAAAAAACTGAAGTTCAATGGAAATACAAAAAAAGAGATCAGTCTTAGTTTATCTATCAGATATGGTTCTACAAATGCCAAGAAAAGACGCAAATGTTTGTATACTGAACATTATTTTTCCATAAAAATCAAAAATGATGGACAAGACATCCTCTGAATGCAGGACTATGGCATCCGTTCGCTACGATGACCTTAAACATGGCCGCAAAAAGCTGCAATGAAAAGACAAGATTATTGAAAGTCTTCTTTCTTAACGAGCAATCATGTTTTTATGCCTTCAATTTTATTCTTTCTGCAAAGTAAGTAAATGGTTCTATTCTAAGCTGCAGCACAAAATAAGCTGTATTTTTTATGTTTGTTTTTTTGCATATTATACAGCTGGGACAGAGAAGATGTTTTATAACAGCAATAGAACAAATTAAACACCGTATGCATCGTGGTGTTTTTCTTAGAGAAACTGACTGCATTTGCTCACAGACCTGTGACCTTTCCCTCCTTCCGTTGTTTCCGCAGCTCGCTGAGGTCCGTCAGAAAGGGTTGCTGTGCTCAGCTGTCCTCTCCCCGCTGTCCCACTGCACGGCTCTTCTCACCGTCCTCCAGCCAAAAATCTTCCAGCACGACCAGCTGCTGAGGACTAATGTCGCCGCCGCCGTCTCAGCTGAAACCGCTGCTGATCTGCCTGATGTGGTGAATAGTGTTCTGGACGTCATTTATGACATCATGAACGAGGACGGCGACGGGACCAACGGTGGGAATCCAAATAAAACTGAACTCATTACCTGAATTCACAGATGTGTAATATCTTCTATGATCTAAGTGTGGATGAGACAGTGAGGGGTTAGTCCCCCCCGACCGTCTCGGACTTAAAACACTCTTAAAACTTTGTTTCAGGGTCTTAAAAAGTCTTAATATTACACATTTAAATTTAATGCTTTAAAAAATAGGAGATTTGCTGCCATAGGTCTTAAATTCTGTGCCGTTTTCTGCTGCGAGTTATGAGCCTAGCAAGCCGCCAGGCTAAGCGTTGGGTTGTTTATTGGATCGATGCAAGACGTTCAGAAAAGCTCCTCATCTAGATCCTGTTTTTATTGATCTACAAAATCAACAACAGAGAGGAGAGCGCTTTTAAATGTCCAAACGGCCTGCCATAGAGACTGCATATAAACTTAGGCATTAACTTGAAACTTTGCAGCTGTTGCTCTTTTAGACTTTTCCAATATTTGCTGTTTAATTCTTCAT
Organism: Jordanella pulchra; assembly: GCA_034780135.1. Classification (NCBI taxonomy): domain Eukaryota; kingdom Metazoa; phylum Chordata; class Actinopteri; order Cyprinodontiformes; family Cyprinodontidae; genus Jordanella; species Jordanella pulchra. The sequence goes on along the minus strand of JAUZNJ010088036.1, from coordinate 8,901 downwards.
TAAAATCTCTGGTCCCAGTGGTCTGAAACTTCCTGTTGCCTCTTTGAATTGGGGCTCCACTGATAATGACTTTTTCATAGTTGTTATGTGCGTTTTCACCACAGTGAACCTACTTAGAGTTATGTGTGAGAAATAAATGGAAATGTGGTGCCTGGTTGTGGATGTTTGCCGTGGAGGCTCCCACGGAGGTGGGCGTGTGCATCACAGACGTAATAAAGGTGCGCGCTCACCTGTCTCACTGATGACAGTCTAGGTGGGGCTGCAGTCATTTAGTTTGACCGCTTTAGTTCACTATATTTCGTTTCAGTTTTCATTTGTTTTCCACATATTTATCAATGATTTTGTGTTTTTCCTTCCTGCTGCTGTCAGAGCTTTGGCTGATGTTAATAAACAACAAAGCTTTCTGGATGTCGGACTATCTGTCACCATAATCTAAGAACCAATGAGGACCGGCGGCTCTCAGCGGCTCAAAGGCCAAGGTTGGATCAGTTAATTAAACTAACTCACAGCAGCTGCTGTGAAACGGAGAATTTACCAGAATCTTTCCCCCGTGGATGTCGGCGCCTCATTCAGCTTCCTTTCGCTCCAGAGCCGCCCTTCTACATAGAGACATGGGGACCCTTCGCTCCAGCTGTGAAATTCATGAACGCACCTTTTAGAAACCGTCATTGTTCTGTGTTTATACGAGTCCACGCAGTTTTGTGTGTCGTTGGAAACTGAAATTCAGTCTGATTAAAAAAAGAAGAAAAATATTTTCTTTAACTCCACAAATGCTCTTTTTCCTGCTTGCCTGTGAAATCAGTGATGGCTTTTATTCGAAGGCGTCTTAAAAAGTCTTGAGTTTTTGTTAAGTTGTAGGAACCCGGTCTACGCCGTGACCCGGTGGCAGCCTCGCTGCTTGGTTCTCGCGGGAAGCGGAACAGCTTTACTGCTGTCATAGCTTCCTCAGCTGCTGCTGCCAGTTTTCTTCCTTTGGGAAATGATTGTGGGGGGAACCTGCTCAGAAAAACATTTAAAGTTTTATTGTTTTTCTGAACTAATATGTGTGAAGATAAGTTAATGAAGCCGCAGGTTCTGAATGACTTGTGCTATTTTTGTGTGTAACTTTGCTTGTTTTATTTTAAAGATGTGGTGAAGGACTCCCCTCCACCTGAGTGGGTTGTACAGGAACTTGGCTACAGGCCCAAGACCAGCGACATGTTGGAGACCTGGTTCCCACAGTCGGATCAGTCAGGAGTGAGCGCCAATTTAATGGAGTCAATAAGGTACAGGAGCGACGCTCTTCTGTTTGTGTTTGTTCAGGTCTGAACAAGCTGGAGCCGCTAATGTTTGACAAAGATTGTTTAAAAAAGGGGAAAAAGGTTAAAATACTTTCTTTTACTTGAGGTGGTGTGGATGAGTTGACTCCTTAAAATGAAAACTCATTATTTGTCACTGAGCAAATGTTGCCACACCGGTTCATAAGAATAGAAGTAAAAATAAAACCAGCTTTCATTTGCTCGGGTTAAAAAGGGCCAAACTAACGTCTCCTTACATGATGCGTCTGCAGGTTGCTTCATGCGGCGTCAGATCAGGATACAGATGATGATCTCTGTGAGGCCCAGCAGGATCTAGCCGTCGCTCTGTCTGAACTGTACCAAGGATCCCAGGATGCAGTCGGCAAGAGGGGCAAGAAACGTGTGTAAATTTATGTTTTTAACCCTGGTTTCATGTTTTCTTATCAAACAGTTTCCTTTGTCCTATATCTTGAAGTTGCAGAGCTTTTTATTTCCGATTCTTCTTCTTAACGCTTTGATATATGACAACACTTCTTGACCTGTAGGAGGTGCCCATCGTACACCTGTGAAGCAGAAAATGAAGACAATGAGCCGCTCTTTGCAAATGCTAAATGTGGCGCGCCTGAACGTCAAAGCCCAGAAGAGTCAGAGTGAGAGTGAGCCGGCGGGGGGTGAGAGCAGGGGTGCCGACAGAGCAGGGAAGAGACGACTCAGTGACCGGAACAAACCCGGAGGAGCAGCCACTCCCAGTAAGGGTCTCAGTTTAGACTTCATCTGTTTGCTCTTAGACATTTTTCACATGAAAATCCAGGAGATGGAAGTTTTGCTCCTGGAGGGGTTGGTGTCCTGCAGCATTTAGAGGTTTCTCCGTCACACCTGACTTCAGAGCAGAGCTCCGTTAAGGTGTATGGATGGAGAGACACCTCGTTAATGTGCCGACTGACCTCCAGGATTTCATTTGGAGACTCTTTGGTGATTCTTGGTTTTGGTTCTCAGGTTTCTCCAGTGAGAAAGAGCTGCTGTGTCATCTGAAGACCAGCTATGACAAGACTGTAGCAGAGGGAACCTCTTCTCTACTGACGAGTGTTCAGCAGCTGGTTAACACTGTCAAAACCTTCCTGGCTGCTGAATCCGACCGGGAGGTGAGAGAAATGTTTGTTTTTCTTGTTTGTGCTCTAAAACTTAACCTGAGTGTCTTTTATTTATCTTTGTTGTTTTAGTTTCGATTTAACAGCCAATAAACAATAAGTCTGTCTACAGCTGACAGACGTTTTGGTTTCACTTGTTCTAAACATGTTTATTTTAAATATGACAACGACTCTCTTTTCTCTAAATATAAGCAAACAGACTGAACTAGATGATCTGTGGATGATTTCCATGTTACCTCAACATGGCGGCTCGTCTAGTAGCAGCTCATCAGTCGGCAATGTAACGGATGCGTTTAAAGCTCCTAATTGGTGATCAGAGCGAAGCTGCACTGCCAGTATCGGTGCAGAGAGGCCAAATTTGACCAATAGTGAAAAATCCAAACTTCTGTTAATTTGTGTCACAACCAGTTATGGACTGGATGAGCACAGTGGAGCCTTTTCATTTAAAACCTCACTGGAGGTCGATCAGTCTCCCTGCAGCAGCTGAGCATCTCCAGACTGGGTCCTGCACAGATGGAGGTACGGCAGGGAGAGATTATCTGAGAAACGGTTTTCACTGATCGAGATGATGATGATGATCCATCCCAGCCTTCATTAGAGGATAAAAAAGCAAAACTATCCAGGAAACCCCAAAGGAGATAAACAGAGAAAATGAGGAAAGGATGTTTGAGACAAAGAACTGTGCACAATTTAACACGGTCAATTAAAAAAACTTCATGGAAGTTAGAAAACAACTTGACCTCGATCAGCTGGACGACTTCAGACAGAGTTATTAGGATTTATATTCAAATAAGAGCAGCAATATCTTCTGAACGTCATGTTAGAAAACTAAATAGATAAATATTACAGGATAATTCTGCATTTATCCTAGTTAATCCTTATACAATATTCTAATAAATATTCTATAAATTCTTGCCTATATAATAAAAAAAACAAGCCTAATTTTTTATTTTTGCATTAAGTTTTGTTCACCATTTCTTTTTTTTCTGTTGTTAAAAGTGGAAATGTGAAAAAGAGGAAAGTTCAAACAAAACCAAAACACGGTAACAAGTCTGAGACGGATTGTAAATATCATGATCCTAAGGCCGAGTTTAGCAGAACTCTTCTAATTAACAACCTTTGTCTAATTTGTAGGAAAAGGTTGTTTCAATTGTTCATCAGCACCTCATGAAGAGCAGCAAATCAATCCGTCAGCTCTACCGAGGGGCGGAGGACGCTGAGAACAAAGTCACAGAGTGAGTCGGTCTTCCACTTTAAACTGTTCAACTATCAGTGAAACCATTTTCATTTGGCTTCTAATAACAGACTGTCTAATCTAGGTGCCAACTGCAGGTGATGTTACGGCTGGAGCTGTGCAGCCGGTTCTCCTCACAGCTGCTCGACTCACTGGCTGCAGATCAAACAGCAGAGGAGGTGAGAGGGTCAACATACTCTGTGTTAGATTTAGAAAAAACATTTGTGTTTTTCTGCAGTGAAGTTCTACAGTTTTGTCTCTGTTAGGCAGCTGAATTACTGCGGATAATCTCATTAACCAAAGACCCAGTGTTCCTGTCGAGGTTCCTTCAGGATGAAGTCCTCCCAGGGTGAGTGTGTCCCTCTGCAGTTTTTACATGTCTGTACTTTACAATCTGCTGTTGGCTTGAAAACATAGTTGTTTGTAATAAAACTGCATTATTTTTGCCTAAATTTAGAACTTTTTACTCTTATTTTTTTCTAGTTTCCCTTCTTGTTTTTGACAGTTAAAGGATTAGAAGCTGCATATTTAAATGTTTCCTCTGAACCTAAAGGTGTGCTGTTCCTCCACCACGACAGGTTCCTGACTGCTGTTCCTAAAGTGCTTGCAGACATCTACAGCAGCCTGGGCACTCAGCTTCCTGATGCTTTAGTGGCTGTCCTGCCTGCTGACTTCTTCAGCGATGACTCAGTTGCCAAGGACAGCATTTCTCCTTCTGCTTCCTCTCCGTCCGTCTCGACGCAGAGCCTCGTTTCAGACGATGCTTTACACCACCTGCGAAATCGTTCGGCCAACAAGCGGAAGTGAGTTTTACAAACTGCTTAAAAGCATCGGAAATGATGAAAGGTGTGTCATAGATTAACATTTTGAACAATTAGATGAGACTTTAAGGTAAAATTCAGATCATCACCTTTTTTTATCCGTTTCTTTTAGTGACCATGTATTATAGATTTTGGAGTATTTTTTTATTTATTTTGTGTCGTTGATGTTTCATAACTTCTCAATTTTCTGTCCAGAAGTGGGATGTTGACTCGACATCGCAGTTTGACTGAATCCTCCCAGAGTCTTCGTCAAATACAGCTGCCTAAAAAGATCACAAGAGCAGTAAGTTCTTTTATCTTCTTCATCTTCACAGGTTGATGTTAACGGTGCGTTTTCCATCATTTCTTTTTTTTTAATTGTTTTCTACATTTCGGATGTGTTGACCTGGTGATTGTTCACCACTAGGTGGCCCCAGTGAGCATCCAAAGCTTATTTAAAGCTTTGAGAAATGAACCGTTTTGCAACACATTTTCTAAAGAGCTTTTAATGTGAAAACAAAACCCTCATTTCCCATCATTAGTCCATATATTGTGGATGTGAGCTTTGAATGTAATCAGTGTGACTGTAGCCCAAACTTTAGATCCCTTTTTTTATTAAAGCTGATGCAACAAGCTCATCCCCTGTCATTAGTTGTTTTATTCAATCTTTATTGTTTTTACAATTATTTATTTGTAGCACGTTTCTGCCTAGATTGTAAAGAATTGATCCAGAAAAGTTCTTGAATTGGATCTTTCAGGGAACCGTGTCATATTTTCCAGCTGTTTGATCACTCCCATTTCAGGCCTATTTGATAGTTTAATGTCTTCAGCTGTGGTGAAAACATCCTGCTATTATTAAAGTCACAATCAAAGATTAGCTGGGCAGCATTTGAGGAATTCAAAGAAGACTAGTTGCCTTTACAAAAAACCAAAACAAAATCCATTTGATCACGAAGAAATAAGGTTTTATACAGCAAGCATCCATCCTGATAGTGTTTGACATTAACAGATGTGGCGCCATCTGCTGGAAGGAGCACAGAACTATAGGAAAGCTAGAAAGTTGGTGACAATTACAGCAGCTACTAAATGGAGCCGACTGACCTGCAGTGACTCGCGGAGAGAAAGATGAAGACCAACCGATATTAACTAATGATTAGTTAAATAAACTGATCTACAGAAACTCCTTGTGGTGAATACTCCCCAGAGCATCCTGTCAGAATATTAAGGAAAAACAGATCATTCATGTTCCTACCAAACAAAAACATCAACACCACATCAAGATAAGAAATATTTCTATTAGACAATTGTTAAAATAAAGTCATAGGCTAAAATGTTTCTATTGAAATCAACAAATTAAAAGCGTTAAATTTCACCAGTTTTTACAATGTTAACGAGCCCTGAACTGAATCTAACCTTCCGACCAGAAGAAGCTTTTACAGCAAACTGTAGCGTACACCGAGAGCGAATCCGTCTGGAAAGACTTGATACTCTATAACTGAACCAATCACAGCGCGGGAGGCGGGCCTTTGATGCAGAAGCTCTTTTCTGTAACCATAACATTCAAGGTTTCATCTGTAACGGAGAAATGTTTTAATGCTGCCTTAAACTATGTCCAGAAACAGCTGCTGTTATTCTGGCTGCAACCAAAGCTTTTCTTCTGAAGAAATATGTTGTTCATGACACATTCGCAGTTATCTCAATAAATACGCTTAGTCAGCTCTTATCCCTCCTGGATTTATATTGTTTTTTCTCTATTTTTCTGCACCGGATCCTGAACTTTGTTCTATTTTCACTTGCTTAGCAACATCACACGGTAGTTCATCAGAAATACTTTGTATGCAACCAGTGAGCTACTGGACTGTAAATTTAAAAATGGTATTTGTTGTGACTCTGCCCCTTTAAAACAAACACTGCTAATTAAGACTCGACTGGTTGTTAGATCATTTAAGTAAATTATTCATTGAGTTAAACTGTCTCCCAAATTTCTGATCCTTTACCCTCAGAAAAAGCAAAAGATGGACCAGACAGACAATATTTTGGCCAATATTAGTGGATTTTCTCTTGTATTGGCTTCAGCTGATATGTGCACGTGTTTGCTTATTGATTAGTGTATTCAGCAGCAATGCTATGGAATCACATGAACCTCCTTCTATTTGCTGCACCGTTGTTCATCTTTTCTTTGGTTTTATCATTTTTTTTCTTTCAAGGATAAATTGAGATTTATGTTGGATTCATTTTATTTTGATCATGTAAAGAAAGCGACGCAGGCCTCAAGAATCAGCCAAAAAGAGTCGGCACTGGGGATCAGTTAGACTGGTGTCCAAATAAATGGGATCAGCATCGGCCTTAGAAAAACCTGGAGCGTGAATAAGTTTCTCCGAGCTGCTTTGGTTAGTATTAAAGAACCAAACAGGTTCTGATAGAGAACCATTTAAAAACCGCTAAACCGACACCAGCCCTGTTTAAGCACCAGAATTGCTGAAGTGGGAAAATCCAAAGAAGAAAGATTTGAGTGAATTCCTGATGAACGAATCAATCACCTGTGTGTGTGTGTATATATATGTGTATATATACTCACATTTTTTGTTTTCTCAGTGCAAAACGAAGAGCCCTGCTGCTTTGGAGAAACCTGTAGAAATACAGAAACCTCAGAAACAGCAAACTCAAGGTACGTATAGAAGATTTAAATTGATCTTTAAGGCCTGGACTGGAGGATTGTCTGTTATCTAAAGAAAATCACTCAGGTTTTATCTCTGGGTCACAAAAACCTTTGACTTTAATCCACAAAAGCTTCCCAAGAAGTTTTAGCTGATGCTCTATTCCAGCGTTTAGTGGATGTTAAAAACATGAAGATGAGTAGAAAACTTGACCTGAAATGAGTTGACCAGCTTATCATCTCTTTACCTGCTGAAGCATTTTTATGCTGCATTAAACGACTTTCACCAAGTAATCTGTGACCATATAGAGCTGGAATAGATGATGCTTCAATAAGTAGCTAAAACACGTAGTTAATATATGTGAAACACATCCAGACATTGTGTAACCTGCCCTCAAAAGTAAAGTTTCTCAATAAATATTTCTTGTTTCACAGAAGTAACCAAAGTAAGAAGAAACCTTTTCAACCAAGAAGTTGTTTCTCCTTCGAAGAGAAGAAAACTACCGAGGAGTCAGTCTGTGTCGGCTGTGGAGGGACTGAAACGAAAGCGTTCTCTGGAGTCTGAAGGTAATCTTCTACCTCGTCCAACGATGCTTTTGAAAACATTGAATGTGATGAATTGCTATGAGTTAAAGTGTTTGAATTCGGAAGTTCAGCCTCATTTTTCTGGGATTTAACCAAAGTAATCATGTTGAAGTATTTTTTTCTTTTGTTAACGATACACTTCTGAACCCCTTTTTTTCCTAAAACTTGATGTGATCTTTTTTTCTGGTTAAATACAACAGGATTAAAAAGACAAATCTTTCATTTTGACCCCACTATAATTTTCTATTTCCTTCCAGTTTCTTTTACATAATAATAAGTAAATATATTTATTTATTTTTCAGAAAAGCATAAACTTCTTACAAAGAAGGTGTGTGAGACGCCTCTCCACAAGCAGGTATCCAGTCGCCTCTTACAAAGGCAGAAAATAGGAAGGTGTGTCTCCGTCCTGATGTCATTTTATCTCCTGCAATAAGTGAAGCTCTTTAGGAACCAACAGGATTTGCTTCCATTCATGTTTTATCCACAGGAAATCGGACCTAACAGGGGAGTGCATCGTGGAAGAGTCACCAGTAAAACCAGCCCAAGGTAATGCCCCTTCTTTTGTTTTATGTTTTTCCATAAAGTTTGTTTTGATGTACATCCTGTAATTCTCACCATTTTCTAACCACAGAGCAGCACTGATGCTGTCATGGTTAACCTTCCTGTTATCTGCTAAAAGTCTTGCTTTTTTTTCAGCTTGAAATGGTTGGATTTGAAATAAAGTTTCTCTTTATTTTCTTTAAGCTTTTTGAACACAGACAGGAAAATCTTTAACTTTGGCTTTTTTTGTTTTTTCCTCCAATATCAGCTTCCTTATCAAAGAGGAGGGTGCATGTTAATGCTGATGTGATTTTGAGCACTAGTACAAGTAGAGCCACTGCCATGAAAGTAGTCAGTTGAGCTGGTTGAGGCATCTGATCAGGATTCACGTCCCTCAGGACTCAGCTGAAGACCCAGAAGTCCCTGCTTGAGCTTCATAACCTGTGTGGCCCAGGAGCAACTGTTCAGCTCCTAAAGGCCGTGATTTATGCAGAGCTGAGCTGTCATAGTTCTGTCACTACTATGTTAACATATATATATATATATATATATATATATATATATATATACATACACATATATACATACACTGCTTGGCCAAAATAAAAGTCTCCACCTGGATTTAACTAAGCAAACAGGTCCAAGCCTCCTATTGGATCAG
>JAUZNJ010088025.1:11762-22887 GCA_034780135.1 Jordanella pulchra | reverse complement strand
GACAAACAGCTGCTGGCTAACCGACCGGACATAGTGGTGGTTGACAAACAGCAGAAGAAGGCAGTGGTGGTAGATGTGGCAATACCAGCCGACAAAAACATCAGAAAGAAGGAACATGAAAAGGTGGAGAAGCACCAAGGGTTAAAAGAACAGCTGGAACAGTTGTGGAAGGTCAAGGTTGACTTGGTCCCCGTGGTAATAGGAGCACTCTGAGCAGTGACCCCCAAACTGGGAGAGTGGCTCCAGCAGATCCCAGGAACAACATCTGGAGCCTCAGTCCACAAGAGCGCAGTCCTAGGAACAGCTAAGATACTGCGCAGAACCCTCAAATTCCCAGGTCTCTGGTAGAAGACCCGAGCTTGAGGATGATAAAGATACCACCCTACAAGGGTGAGAGAGTGATTTTTTATAGCAATATTTCACCTTCTCTATTATGTGCAGGATTATCCAGAAATAACTTTTTAAGCCTAAAGTAATTGTTGAGAGAAATCCACTTATAGTGGGACATTCCGAGTGGGGTAATAGAATACCACTCAAAAGACATTTGGGAAAGATACTTAATTTTAGTGCAGCTAAACAATCACAAATCAGATCTACCGAAGACTGATTATGTGAAAGAAAGCAATACTTTTAATCGATGGTTTGTGTAGAAAATGTCGGGTATTCCAATGACACGAAATCAGAGTAACAATGCCAGTCAGAACTGGAGCAAAAATGTCAAGGTTAGTAATTTTCTGATGTATCTTTGTATTATTTAGCTATTTTCCTTGGTCACAGTCAGAACACTTCATCTTCAACTCGTCGTCTACTGCTTCGTCTGGGACCGGGTTACTGGGGCAGCGTTCTCAGCAGAGACTCCCAGGCTTCCCTCTCCACAGACAACTCCTCCAGCTCTGCTGGGGGAAGCCCAAGGCGCTCCCAGGTCAACCGAGAGACATAGTGCCTCCAGTGTGAGTCGTCCCCTGGACCTCCTCCCGGTGGGACGTGCCTGGAACACCTCCCAAGTGTTCCACCTCAGCTGACTCCTCTCTCGTGAAGGAGAAGCGGCTCTACTCTGAGTATCTCCCCAATGACCGACCTCCTCACTCTATCTCTAAGGTAGAGCCCAGCCACCCAGTAGAGAAAGCTCATTTCGACCACTTGTATCTGGGATCTCATTTTTCGGTCATGATCCAGATTTAATGACCATAGGTGAAGGTAGGAACGTAGACCGACCAGTAAATTGAGAGCTTTGCCTTTTCACTCCGCTCTCTCTTCCCCACGACAGACCAATGCAACGTCTGCATTATAGCAGCAGCAGCACTGATCCGTCTATTGATCCGCCGCTCCATTCTCCCCTCACTCGTGAACAAAACCTCAGATACTTGAACTTCTCCACTTGAGGCAGGAACTCTCCTCCAACCTGAAGGGGACAAGCCACCTTTTTACGTTCGAGAACCATGGCCTCAGACTTAGAGGAACTGAAGCGGGATGAACATTTTTAAATCAATACCAAAGGATGCCCTTTTGTTAGTGCTACCTCTACCTCTTCAAATGTCATTTTTAACGACTTGTTCCTTTTCACTTCAGATTGCTCTCCTTATATTTGTCTGAACACTTTTATATTAAGTCCACATTTGGCATTAAACATTCAGAAATATAATAATTTTTTCTTTGGTTGTGTTTTTGACTGAGTTTTGCTTAGATTTTTGCTGTCATGCTTTTCTTAATAATTATGATCACAGAAATAAATATAACTTTCAGGAGCTTAAAGGCTGAAAACAATCTATAACTGAAAAGCAGAACTTGTAGAAATAATCAGAGATGTCCTCTAAACAATATTTTAAAGGTAAATCAAACAAATTCTAATCAGGCATTCAGGATATAAGATAATAATTATTATGTAATAGTAAGTATTATGCCATCGCTGGTTGATTCCATTTCTACACCCACATACCAACATGTTGGTATAAAATTAGGAAAATGCTACATTAATATTTAGAACAATAGCTTACCTGACTGAAAAACCATCAGAATTCATTTCCACAGGTAATCATATAACTATACTGGACATCAGATGGAATTAAAAATGTATTGAATTAAAGATAAGTTGGGGTGCTGTTTTATATGGTTTGACCGGATGGATCAGAGAACCCCTTCATCCACCTAGGGGCTCTAGCTTTGGACTTATGGATGCTACAACCAGACAAATGTTAAGCTAACGAAGCTAGAACCCATTTCATCTTGCTTCATTGGGTCTATTTGATTTCAAATCTTCAAATGTTTTTTAATATGAAAATTTATGTCAAATAATTTGGGTTGGACACTTTATAAAAGGCTCGGTCGCTGGTGTTTTTACTGGCTGAAGTTCCTGTTCATCAACCTATAAGAATCAGCCCTTGTTTACACCAAACGATCCACTAAAAAAAGGGATTTTGTTGTTCCTGCTCTGTAGACAAATCAGCATGACAAACGTTTTAATCCCAATGTCTGTAGAGATAGCACCAATAAAGGCATGGAAACTGCATTTCCCCTGATAGAATCACACAGTTAGTAAGTTCTTCAAAAATTTAAAGCATTCATAAACATTTCCTGCTTAGACTCAAAACAGTCAACAGCACAAAGAGTACTCTGCAATTTCCCACTGTTATTGTCGATATGTTGGTTTTCTGCTTGCTTTACACTGTTTGTCATCAGTTATACTGTGCATATGTTTTAAATCAAGTTCTATCAGCCATACAGGGTCTCTGTCATGGCTTTCCTAGATGTCACTGTAATGTTTTCAAACCATTTCACTGGAGCCTGCTTCAAATTGTAACCTTTTCAAAGAAAATATGCTCCATTAGTAAAAATGTATGGAACTTTGTCAATTTTCGCCAATTTGGTTTTAGATCGGTCAGTGATAATCATTACAGCACATTGTTGGGGGTGTTTACCTGAAGCAGAGGAGCAACATTAGCAGCATAGAATATATACATGTACATCACACCCACTGTGAGTGGGGTTCGGTTGACAAGGGTCCCCCATAGAGGGTGGAAACTGACCCCTCCAAATATCAACTTATGGGGTTTTTATTTCATAAAAGGGTTGTATGTGAAACACCATTTGGGTTCAGAGCTGGGGCTCCGTTCCTCCCGATCATACCCCTCCAGGTATCACTGTTGTCTCCCAGTAGAATGATGAAATCCAAGTAATGTCCAACACCCTCCCCAGGGAAGCTGAGAAAGCCTGGTACTCTGTACCGGCATCATTCGGCCTATAGGCCAAAAAAACAGTCAGAGACCTCTCCCCCACCAGAAGTCAAAGGGATACGACTCTCTCGTCCCCCGGGATAAACTCCAACACGAGACAGCTGAGCTGTGACAATCAGCACCACCCCAGCCCTCCGTCTCCCCACACGGGCCATTCCACAGTAGAAGAGAGTCCAGCCTCTCTAATGGAGCTGGGTTCCAGAGCTCTGGCTGTGTGTGGAGGTAAACTCGACTATTTCTAGCCTGTACCGCTCCACCTCCTGCACAAGCTCCAGCTCCTTCTCCAGCAGCGGGGTGATATTTTATTCCAGTTTACTTAAACGCTCTGCCTCTGACTGCAGCCCAATCCTTAATCCCTCAACTGCTAAACAAAGGTTCTTCTGTTAAAATTTTCAGCTCAAATCTAAATGTTTCATTCAAGCAGAAGCATGAAAAAAACTGTTTTGATTGAGGCCATTATGGCAACAAATTAGAAATTAGAAATTGGCAATATTCTTTGAAAATGTGGAGAATCAGTATAACTTAAGATGCATGCATCAAATTAATTAAACGACTATGCTTAAAAAACACACAAATTATTCCAAAATATTTTCTTTTATTCAATTATATACAATTATTCGATAAATATTTTTACTTCATGGCATCATGTTAAAAACATTTCAAATGTATTTTAGCTCTCCTTGCAAATAAAAGAATTTTTTAATTTAATAAAGTCATTCATAGCCATTTGCATCTATAAGGAGATCTGCAGCTGACCTTCATTAGCACAGGAAGCAAAAATAAACTTAGAAAAATATATTTTAATGCATTATTTCACCAGATATTAGATTCAGATTTAAATTATATTTCCTGATTTAATCTCTGCATTTATTAATACATCAACACATTGATAACATTAAACAAAATTATATTATAACACTGTAAATGTAATCCAAATTGATTTAATATTATATTTACCAATTTCATAATGTAAAATTTCAATACTTTTGTACATTTAGGATTTGTGTCTTTGCTGGTAGATAATTTAGAAACTGTTGCAAAAATGAATGGTGAAACATGAAAATGAAGAAAATAATTCAGATGGTTGGTGGATTATCATGATATTCTTAAAGTTTGTCTTTTAAGCCATCTGTTGCCATATAGAAACATCAATTATTGTACTGAATATTAGCATCACCGAAAAATGTGCATAGCAGTGCAAACTAAATATCATAATATTAGATTCCATTTGAGCTCTAGTTTCCATTTTTAATATAATTGTTTAAAAGATAAATTTAGCACCTTGTTTGATTGCTTAAGGTTTTTTTTTTACTTTAATTAGATTTTCTTTTTTTAAATGTACTTTGAAAATAAACCTTTGTCCAGCATATAATTAAAAAATATATTGAGCTGGTTCCAAATTTTACCCTGGATATTGGGGTTAGACTTAGACTAACTATTAAATTGGTGCCTTGAAAGGCTCTGAAATCTAGACAGATCCTTGGTTGAATGGTCTGTATGTCTTCAAAAATTGTTAAACACTAAACAATCAACAGATGCACTACAGATGGGTCAGTTTGGCAGGAAAATGGAAAAAAGAAGGTAAATGTGAGCTCAAATTTACAAGCAGGGGATTGTAAAAGGGAGGCATTAGTTGAAATCCTGGCAGATGATTAAATCTCCACCATTTTATCAGTTTGGGTGATGGGAGTTCAATTTTAAGAGCTTTCTTAATGGTGAGAGTACATGGGTTGCTGAGCACGATGACTAACTTTTAATTAACGTTGGGCTGTCAGCTAACGGAGTGGAATTCATCAGACATTGATTGTTTTGTGTAGTCAGTGTGGGGATCATATCTGAAGCCAAAACTGTAGGCTTTGTGTTTAAAATCCCATTTATAGAAAAGCATGGGCTGGAGAAAAGGATTAATGGAGTATTAGGAAAATTGTTTTAAAATGTCTTTTGGGGAATTCAGCTGAGCTAAAACATTTCTGAGTGCGACTAAAAATCTGTCATCAAATGGCCATTTAAAGCAAAGCCAAGTCTTTAAGTCATGCTCAATTGTTTATCAAGTTTTTCAAAATTTACTTTGGACTTTAGCTTCTTTTTTATGTCTAGTCCAGAAGTCTATGACATGAGGCAACCGAGCCACATAAGTCTGTTTATGCCCTTTAAAGTGACTCTTCATAACTTAAAAAACATGACAGACCAACATGAAACCCAGCAAATACCTGATGATGGAGCTTAAAATGGAAAGTGAATAATAATAATAATAAAAAAACTGTCTACGCTAAAAAAGAAGCATTAAAAGACCCTCGGAAAGGCTGCAAGAAGATCTGCATGTGAGGTTCGAATGAATGAAGACATTTGGACAGTGCTTCACGCATTAAAACCATCACAGGAAACCAGAGTGAAGGAAAACATTTCTGCAAAAAAAAAAAAAAAAAAGTAAAGTGATAAATTAGATTTCTTATTTATTTAATATATTTTTTACTTTTCTTGTTTGCATTTTCTCCTCATATATCATCCCTGTCTCTCCCTTAACAGCAGAGGGCATTTTTGTTCTTGCCAAAAACAAATTGTAGCTGTAGTTAATTTTCAGAGTACCGTTACCTCCTGGATTGGTTGTCTGAAAGCTTTGTCTTTAATGCATAACTTGGTGAGATATATATCATCCTCTGGATTCCCAAGGCTTTCGTGTCTTAACTTGAGCCTTAACACAACCAATACAGGACAAGCACATATGATTGAAGCTCTTACCCTTTTGAAGTTGCACTGGAGGTTTGGGCAGCGGATGGGTCTGCAGATGGAAACGTTGCTGTAGCAGGTACATTCCTGACACGACTCGGGCCGCCACGATGTGTTATTCTGTGGAGAAACAGGTTAAAAATCAATACTTAACATCACACAGGCAGAGTAAATAATCAGCTGTAAAGTCAAGATTGTTTTAATATTTAGATTATGATGGAACTATTAGAGCTGCACAATATATATTGCAAATATATTTACATCACAGCAGACTGAATAGGGACTGATCTGCAGAAGGTCTAAATCAGGTGTAAACATGTTTGTAAGTGCAGAGCATGTGTTCAAAAAAGGTGCAAAGGTATTTGGGTTTATAAATTAGCAGCCAACGTTTACAACATGCACAAAGCACCTTTATGTTTTATTTCTCTCTTGCACTACAAATATTACCTACTATTATCATCTTTTTATGATTTTCATTATTACCTCCAACTACATGGATTTGAACTTCCCTTCTCTTTTATATTACCATTACAAGATTTTCTAAGGTTATGCAGCCCTGTTTGATATCTGAAATTTGGGATGGTGACCCAAGTAATCCATAGAAAAGAACAACAATAATTGGAATATTGGAATATATAATATAAGAAAATATACTTCTTATATATATATATATAAGACTTTTACAAATTTATTGTTGCAAAACAAGGATGTAGATGTTCCTATAAACCTCTGAATGTTCACATGAGCATCACTGGGGTTTTAATCTGCTTAAAATCCTTTAAACTGGATGACCTCAAAGGATTTCAGATCACCCAAAAGCATCAGCAGAGGAGCTGCCCAAGACCCAAGGAGCAAAAAGGGGTGGAGTTAGCCGCTGCAATAGTTTCATAAGAAACCAAGCGAAATCCACCCAAACTAAATGACTATTACACATGCTAACCTACAAGATTCTACTGCTAAAGAAAAAACATATTGAAACTTTATTAAAGTTGGCACCATAACATCTGGAGGTCTGGGCTTGAGAAAGAAAAATCTACAGTATCATTGCATTGATCATGTTTGGAGAAGAGCTATGACCAGTTGCTCCAAACCAGACAATGCATTGGTTGGAGTTTTATATCAAACATTTTCCGATGTTCCAGTGAGCATTGCTAGTGCAAAATTCTAGAACTTTATATTGCACGGTACCTTCCCTGAAAAATCCTGTGGACCAGATACAAAAATCATTCTAGAAAGGATTATTTGTAAAGGCTGATTTTTTTCAGCAAGATAACAGGCCTCATGCAAGAACCATTCATACAAACAAATTTGATCTTAAATCGTTTGAACGAGTGCTTCTGAAATATATGCCTTAGGTACAAACAAATTTTGTGCGAATGCTCCAGACTTGACTTAGAACTCTTTCACAATCAGTCAGCTGTTATCCAAACCTAGTTTTCCCCTAAATGACTACATTTGATGTTTCTTGGAGGCAATTGTCCATTTTATTAGCCTATATCATTATATATTATGCAATTCTGCAATTATAAATTACATTTTTATTCACAGATGACAGAACTGTCAGCTCGCATGTCGGTATCCAGAGGACACTGGTTTAATTTGTCGTAATCTTGTCAAAAGAAAGAACTACTATTGAAATATTATCTGGAACAGAAAATGGATTAAAGTTCAGCAAAGCTCCTCTAACGATCAGACTGGTGGTCTGGAGATGTACAATACAGTTGTGTCTGTATATTAAAAATGAGATTTAGCAGAATTTTGCACCATTTTGGTCAATGACAAACATATTAAGCAGTTGCATTACATGTTGCCTCTATCAGTAGATTTCATAGACTGTTTTCAGATCAAATAAGTTTTATTTTCCATCCATCCATTTTCTCCCGCTTGGTCCATCAGAGTTGTGGTTGAGCCGGTGCCTATCTCCGGCAGACTATGGGCGTAAGGTGGGGTACATCCAGGACAGGACGCCAGTCTGTCACAGGGCAACACATGGACACAAAAAGACGTACTACCATGCACACACATACTCACACTTAAGGACAACTGAGAGATGCCAATTAACCTAACAGTCATGTTTTTGGACAGTGAGAGGAAGCCGGAAAACCCGGAGAGAACCTATGCACGGGAAGAACATGCAAACTCCATGCATTTTTTTTTCTGTAACAGTCAAACCACTGTATTTATATCTCTTGTGATTTACATATTCCCTACTGCTTGGCTTTTACTGGTCTTTTAATTCTGCTGCTGAGCTCTCAGTCAGCGATCTCAATCTCCGAACCTTGAAAGTTTTTCTTCTTTGTCTTCTGTGAATGAACACCTCTGACAAGTACTGGAAGTCGTACCCTTATGAAATAATCTGTTTTACCCAATAGATAAAGTTCCCTTCTGTATGAACCTCCCGTACTGGTGGGTAGGTTTAAATCTTTTTCTTAATAGGCAGCCAAGAGCTGCAAAGTTAGTCTAGGGGCCTCAAATGGCCCCGACTCCACACTGAGGACACTACCAAGTTAAAAGTAAGGCACCATTCTCTATGCTTTTAGACCAAAAAACTGATGATACCTGCTGAAAGCTGAGTAAAAGTAGTAAAAAGCCTTAAGCGTTGTGGCCAATCAGTCACAGAGATAAACCAAAGACGCAGAGTAAGGTGATATCTGTTTTGCCTGCTGGATGCTCACTTCAACAAGCCTGCTGGTTGCCAATAGTTCATACCACCTGGCTGACATTGTCTGATGAGTAGCTTAAAGCCAAAACCAAATCAATATTCCAGTGCCCGCATATGCCGAAATATATCATCACGCAGACCATGAATCTGTTTCAGATGAATGATTAATGTCCCATTCATGACAGGAATATTCTGAGCCTTATGACCTTCATGTCTGGGAGGAGATCATCCAATCAGAGGGCTTTGTTTCACACCAGGAGGCAACATAAGCAGACCTTTTGAAGAACATTTAGGCTTGTTAATTACAAACAAAAACGTGAAAGGATCAAACAGCTGCAGAAAGACATCAGGATCAAAGAGGAAATTCCATTCAGGATCTTTGTTCGCATGTCTCAGAGAAAGGGCAGAGCTAGAAGGGGGGCAAAGGGTGGCCATGGGCCCCACTAACCAATCACTGACTACCCCTTGGGCCACCTACAATAATAATTAAGAAAAAAACCCATTAAAACCAGAAAGAAATCCCCTTTTACTACATAAATTGGAACTTATTCAAACACTTTCATAAATCAAAACATGCCCCACATCCAACCTAATAAGCATCAGCCAAATAAGAAACATTTTTTTGTCTTTCAAATAAAAAGGAAATCTGTTCAGTTTCCTCACCTTCACTACAAACCTATTAGGGGTGAAACAATTATTCAGATTAATCATTGATCGATTATTGAAATAATTGTCCACTAATATTGCAATCGGTTAATTGTCTGGAGTATAGAGACTCTAAAACCTAACTTTAGCTGACAGATCACCCCACTTAGAGCAGAAATTATGAAAAATTGTAAAAAAAAATATATAGTTAGTATTTAATATAAAAAAACACTTTTTCATTCATAAATATGCTCTATCCACAGAACTCCTCAGGTGGAAAAGTTTTACCTGGTTTAATTCTGTAAAGAAATCTTCTTTCAGGAACCTTTTACTGTCCGATTATTATGGATTAATCTGAAAAATAATCAATTCATAAATCAATGAAGCAAAATAATAGTTAGTTGTTCCCTAAAACCTATTGATAGTTTTCTTTCACTTTTTACCTTATGGAGTTGTAGCTTGTTGGATATTCTGATGTGCATTTAAGTAATTAGTATCCCAGAGTCACAGTAAGGAGCGTGCTCTGCTGGAGACAAGAGTGATATAACCCGACACTGTGCAGCAGCGTATCATTCATGTATTTAACTTATTTTATTAAGCTGCACTGAATTAAGCAAAACCTCTTGCAAAGCATAGTTTTGAAATGAACTATATTAAACGGACCTGAACTACATTCAGTTGTGTTCCATTTAAATACATTACACTTAATTGGTAGCTCTGTCGCAGAGCTGTACTAGTTTTCAACAAATTAATCTCATATTTACAGAAATAGAAGTTTGTTTTGTTATTTTCAAAAATTACTTCATTTAGATAATTCTTTATAGATTAAGTTCAGTTATAGCACATATAATTATTAGTCCCAAATTTTAGAAGTAAAGTGGAGAGATTTCCTCAGCCGTCCTACAACTGTCCACTTCTTTCTCAGGGTAAACTCCCCATTTGTCCTGACAGGAGATTTGTGTTTGACAGCAAATCCTTTTGATAACAGATGTTGTTCTGCTAATAAAGACAATAAAATCCAGCCTAATTTACTGTACGAATTAAAGATTAAATCTTATTCTAATGTTTGTTTTTTTTATCTAGATTTTATACACAGCAGTGAGAACTCTACATTCATCCATCAAAATAAAAGCATGGGACAACACAAACAGAGAGCTGCATTCAGTTTTATCAAGTTATTTTGTGCTTATACAACCACAGTCAGCAGTTTGCTCCAAATAACCAGCACATGGGGGTCTTAGACATTATTAGGAGGAAATATACAGCCCTGATCCACAGCAGGAGGCATTCTTTGGCAGCACAGATGGCTAATTGAAGTAATAAACTATGACAGAAACCAACAAAGCTGCATCACATAACAGTTTGGGGCCATTAGGAGGTCTAAGAAAGGCAATGGATCAACAGCTACATTAAAACAACCGGCTTAATACAGTGACAGTCCCCACTATGCTGCCAAAGCATTTCAAAGTTAACTAGGAACTCAAACACTACAGGCTTTATACAAAAACTGTACAATTGTTGTTATTTTTTGCTGACCTCACTCTAAAATCAACAGCTCATACTTTTCATCTCCCTAACTGTACAATAAATTCAATTAACCTACAAGTTAGCTGTGAAAAAAGTGTTATTCTGGGGAAAATGCTAATTTTTACTGCATCTGTTTCTGTAAAGATGCAACGCACTCATAAAGCCATGCATTGAAATATGCAAGTATTGATAGATCTCATAAACTATGCCAGAGTTGTGTCCGAATCCTTTGTCTACATCTGCACACACGTGGTTTTCAGGTGAGGCTCTGATCAGATGTGTGATGATCACATCCTAGCCAAATTCTCTGCATTGCTTTAATATCCCTGCACAG
>JAUZNJ010088003.1:0-22887 GCA_034780135.1 Jordanella pulchra | reverse complement strand
TTCGAATTCTACCGGCATTTAAAAACATGTAAGCATTTGGGAGCGCGGGCGCTCCCATCGTCCGTAAAGGGTTAAATGACGAACAGATTGTGGACGAAATGCCATTTAGCTGCTTCACAGATGGATGATCCTATGATTCAATGAAGGTGAGTGATCAATTTTATTCAGTCTGAACTTTCGCTTTAGATCCATTAAAAACCTAATCTCTAAAACCCAGTTTGGGATTTTCTTAAGATGATTAAAGGCCTTTTATATGCTCTTTTTCAGTTGGACCAAGATCAAAAACCTACAGTACATTAAACATTTAAGACCTTGATTATTGTATTTTACACTAATAGGAGAATCATTCCCACCCAGTTTCTAATATATTAAAGTTTAATTAATGGTCATATAAACATGGTCTTTGCATCTGGACTCTGTTCAAACCAGTCCAGTTTAAAAAAAAAAACTGAGTCAGTCATGCTCTGATCATCCCCACCTGCTTAGCTCTCATCACTCTAATCAGCTCCACCTGCACATCAGCCTGTATAACCCCCTTTAGACCAGAGTCGGACGCCAGATTATTTTAAGCCCTATGGTGAGAATTTTCCAGCATCTTTTCTGCCTGCCTGCCTGCCTGCCTGTTACGACCTGTTCCCCCTCAAGACCTGTTTTTGCCTGTTTCCCTGTGGATCTGTTTCTGTGCTTCTTATTCTGACCCCTGCCTCCTAGTTACTCGGATTCTAGTTACGGACTGAATCTTTCTCTAAAATCTGATCTCCTGTTGCTGACTTTTGCTCCCATAACAACCCTGATTCTGGATTTCAGCCTGAATTCTTTTCTGTCAACTGACCTCCCGGCTCTGACCTCTGCTCTCTTCGACCTTGATTAAGACCGCTCCCCTTAAAGGTTCTGTTTGGATGACTTACCGGCTAAGCCGCAGTTCGGATACCTCCTCCAGGAACAAGACCACTCACGTGCTGGCTGGTCAGCCGCACCACTGGACTCATCCTCGGTTCCCACTGAGGTCAGTAACCCTCACTTTCCTGCTTGCAAATCAGCTCGTCATCCTGGGCCAAACACTCATAATCTCTCTCCAGAAGAACCAGCTGCTGTGGCTGATCCCCGCTGCCACTCCAGTTCATAATATTGCTCAAAATAAACTGTTATACTTATCTCTTGTCTGGCTCAAATTTTGGGTTCTCAGTACAAACTCTTTACAAAACCACAAAATTATTTATTCAGCTAAAGGTAATAAGTGGGAGTCAGATGGCTGGGAAAACTCTAAGGTAGAATTCAGATACATGGTCAGGGGGACAGAAAAGGGTCAGAGGCAACAGGCAAAAAAACTGATCTGACAGGGGCTCAGACAAAGTCAAAATCTCAGGACCAATCCAGGTCATAGCAGGCAGGCAGAACAAGAGAAAGCTGGATAGACTTACCATGAGGATGACAACAATCTGGCACCAGCATCTGGCCTGATTTAGCCTTATAAAGTCAGAAGCACAGGTGGAGATGATGAGCGTCGATGAGGAGCAAAGCTAATGGAGATGATTAAGTAATCAGACCAGAGCTGGTATCCAGAATTATGACAGCAAAACCATCTAAGCAAAAGTCTAAAAAGTTGCCTTTAGTCAGAACCATTACCATGGCTTTATTGACAAGAGATGGGAGTCTCCCAGCTTTTTCTTAACATAGTAAATAGTAGGCATTGTGCATTCTAAGCAGTGCCCCCTGCAGTTAATCCAGGATGTATAAAGGAAAGGTGTTCAGTAACAAGTTTATGCACAGGTTTATATATCCAAGTTTTATATATCTGCAAGTTTTGAGAGTTTTCCCTACCACCATCTTTTAGTGGGAAAACTGTGCACTCATTTATGTAAGAGGCCCAGGATATTTATTTCAGAATTTACATTTTCAAAAACATTTTCAAAAACAAAGTTAATAAATAAAAGAGATTATGTTTAATTTAAACCTGAATAGGTTTGTCTAATCAATTGAATTAGAAAAAAATAAGAAAATTATGTGGGGGCAATAATACAAAGCAGAGTAAATAAAAATATTAATATGAAATCCAGGTCAGTTCAGTAGTGAAATAAAGAAAAAATAATTTTTGATTTGTTTCAATAAATTCTAGTTAAACACAGTGTGAGGGATTGCTGTCGAGTTAATGAAGGAAGTAAACACAAGGGGGTTAGTTTCTAGCAGAAACTGATCAGCAGGGAGTTGTCAGGATAGCTAGTAGCTCAGGAGGCTTCGTGATACCATCAAGAGTGAAAACTCGGCTCCGACTACAGATTTCCAGGTGGCTTTATACTCAGGAGATAATTGGCGCTGATGAACAACAGCTGAGCGCGCCAGAAGCCACACCGCACATCCATCAACCCCTGTCGCCATCTGATGAAAGAAATAAGCCAAAACACAGAAAAACCCAAAACAAAACAGACAGAGAACCCCGGATCATGGCAGAGTCATAGTTCCTCCAGGGTGTCCTGGGTCTTTCCCTGGGCACCCTCTGGGTGGGATGTGCCTGAAACATCTTGCGAGGGAGGCGTCCAGGGGGCATCCAAAAAAGATGTCCAAGCCACCTCACTTCTCTCGATGTGAAGGAGAAGCGGCTCTACTCCAAGTCTCTTCCCAATGAGTGAGCTCCTCACCCTATCTCTCAGGGAGAGCTTAGCCACCCTGCGGAGAAAGCTCATTTCGGCCGCCGGTGTCCAGGATCTCGTTCTTTCAGTCATGATCCAGATTTCATGACCATAGGTGAGGGTAGGAACATAGCCCGGTAAATCGAGAGTTTTGCCTTTTCGCTCAGCTCTCTCTTCAAGACGACAGACCGTTGCAGTCACTGCATTATAGCAGCAGCTGCACCAATCCGTCTATCGATCCCCCGCTCTATTCTCCCCTCACTCGTGAACAGGACCCCAGGATACTTGAACCCCTCCACTTGAGGCAGGAACTCTCCTCCAACCTGAAGTGGACAAGCCACCTTTTTCAGGTTGAGAACCATGGCCTCGTACTAGGAGGAACTGCTTCTCATCCCGGCGACTTCACACTTGGCTCCGAGCAGCCCCAGAGTATGCTGTAGGTCTTGGAAGGAGGAAGCCAGCAGGACCAGGTCATCTGATTGCTCCGCTGGTCCCCAAACCAGACCCCCTCCGGCCCTTGGCTTTTTCTAGAAATCCTGTCCATGACGGTTATGAACAGGACCGGTGACAAATAGCAGCCCAGTCGGAGTCCAAAATACACCGGGAACAAGTCAGACTTAATACCAGCAATGTAGACCACACTCCTGCTCCGCTTATACAGAGACTGGATAGCCCCTAGTAAAACTCATGTGGACCGGTTGGGCAAACTCCCATGAGTCCTCAAGAAGCCTTCAACAGCTCTGAGGTAGTCGGGGTGGATCTCATCCTGCCCTGCCACCGTGTTTTTTGACTACCTCAGTGATTTCAGCCTGGGTGAGAAACAAATACAACCCTGAACACCCCATCTCTTCTTCCACCACGGAAGGCATGCCGGCCAGGTTGAGGAGATCAGCAAAGTACTCCTTCCACCGTCCAATGATGTCTTCTGTCAAGGTTAACAGCTCTCCAATCCCACATTGTTACCAAAGCACTGCTTCCCCCTCGAGAGAAGCCGGACGGTTTGCCAGAATCATTGGACACCGACCGATAGTTTTTTTCCATGGCCTGTCCAAACTCCTCCCAGGCTCGAGTTGTTGCCTCGGCAACTGCTCAGGCAGCAGCACGCTTACGATACCTGCTTGCTGCTTTGGGAGTCCCACAAGCCAACCAGGCTTGATAAGACTCCTTCTTCAGCTTTATGGCATCCCTTACCACCACCAGGTTCTGGGATTGCCGCCACAGCATGCACAGCAGACCTTACGGCCATAGCGATGGGCGGCTGCATTGAGAATGGAGGTAGAGAACATGGCCCACTCTGACTCCATGTCTCCAGCCTCCCCTGGAATCTAGGAGAAGCTCTCCTAGGTGGTAGGACTTGAACATGTCCCTGACCGAGGGCTTAACCAGATGTTCCCAGCAGACCCTCACTACTCATTTGGGCCTGCTAAGTCTGTCCAGCTTCCTCCTCATCCAGCGTATCCAGCTCACCACCAACTGGTGATTGGTGGACAGCCCAGCCCCTCTCTTCACCCAAGTGTCCAAAACATGCGGCCAAAGGCCAGAATAAAGACTACAAATTCGATCATCAACCTCCGGCTTAGGCTGTCCTGGTATCATGTGCACTGATGGACATCCTTATGTTTGAACATGGTGTTCATTATGGACAATCCATGATTTGCACAGAAGTCCAATAATGAAGCACTGTTCGGGTTCAGAGCTGGGGGGCCATACGTTCCGATCACGCCCCTCCAAGTGTCACTGTCGTTTCCCTCATTGAAGTTGAAGTCCCCCAGAAAATGATGGAATCTCCGTGAGGGGTGCTATCCAACATCCCCCCCCAAGGATGCTAAGAAGACCTGGTACTTCATGCTGCTGTTTGGCCTATAGGCCGAAAGAAAAATCAGAGACCTCCCCCCACCCGAAGGCTAAGAAATGCGACCCTCTCGTCCACAGGGGAAAACTCCAACACGAGATGGCTGAGCTGGGGGGAGACAAGCAGACCTACCCCGCTCTCCATCTCACCCCGCGGGTCACTCCAGAGTAGAAGAGAGTCCAGCCTCTCTCAAGCAGTTGGGTTCCAGAGTCCAGGCAATGTGTGAAGGAGAGCCGGTATAACCGGTATCGCTCCACCTCCCGCACAAGCTCAGGCTACTCCCCCCCCCCGGGAGGTGACATTCCACATCCCCAGAGCCAGCTTAAGCAGCTCAGTAAATCTAAAGGTTTCAGTATCACTGTCCTTAAAGATGAATTTTACTATGATGCCTCTTTGACTGAGTGATTAGAAATTATGTTTTTAAAGAAAAGTGGTCAGATGTGGCAAAATCAGTTCCAGACACCTTGGAAATGTTTAGATCCTTAGTGAAATCCAAAATTTGTCCCTGTTTGTGCATTGACTGTTTAACATGTTAGTTCTGCACTTCTGTCTTCAGGATTATCGTTGTGAATGCTGAAGTCTCCCACAGTAATTAAACACTCATTATCCATACAAATCACAGATAAATGAGGTAATAAAATTACTAAAATGTTTATTTTGGAGGGCTAAAAATATTTATGAACATCATTCAAGCCTGGTTCTTTATCTGGAGATCCACATATTAACTGTCTCTTTGCTGGAGATTAATGATTAATAAGTAAAATAATTAACAAATGGGTTTTGATACCAAAAAGACTGGTAAAGGCTGTGCTTGCAAATAGTTCAAGTTTAAAGGAAAAATTGGATATGGTTTTAGATGCCTCAATCGAGCATCACTTCTACCGTTGTGATGGAGTCATTTACAGTCATGCAGTCATGTACTGGCTTCATCTTTGTTTAAAAATATAAGGTCATGGCACAGTCTATGATATGTGTTAATGTACAATTATGGTTAGATTTGTAGTCGTTACGGGTTCATTTCCTTATCGTAAGTAGTTTGAATTTGCAGATGTTGACCAATAACATTTCAACATCCTTATTGTATCAAAAATGTCCTATGTTAGTTAGAATCAAGTGAAATTCCTCACTTCTTATTGGATGACCTCTGTGAATCCCATGTGAGGTTTAGGGGAAGGTCAAAAAGGCATAAAAGCTGATGTAACCCAGAGTATAGCCCAACCCAGTGCTGTAACAGGCTGAGAGTTGATCTTAAAATATACAGAAACATCACTCGGTCTGTATCTGACAAACTTCTAATACAATGTTTATTCAATATCTTACTAATGTCTTTTTTGATGTAAATTGATCAGATTTTTTGAACATCATGAACACAGACAGTAGTATGAACATGACTTATACTGTGACTAATTCAAATGCCTGCTTTGAAATGGAACACTTGAATTATAAACTAAGTACGTCTTATCCAGCTGTATGTGTAATGTTATATGGTTTCCTAACCCTATTGTCTCTTGTCACAGTGTGTGGAAACCTCCTTGTGGTAATTGCGGTCATTTATTTTAGACAGCTGCACACTCCTACAAACATCCTTATTGTATCGCTGGCTGTGGCTGACCTATTGGTTGGGCTGTTAATTTTTCCTCTCAGCATGTTTTTTTCTCTTAGTTCATGTTTGTATAATGCCAGTTTATTTTGTAAGATAAGAGACAGCTTTCATATATTGTTTAGCCTATGCTCTATTATGCATCTGTGTTGTATTTCTCTTGACAGGTACTATGCAGTGTGTCAGCCTCTAACATATAAATCTAAAATCAATGGTCATGTTGTCTTCATCATGATTGCTGTAAGTTGGGGTGTTTCTGTGTTTGTTGCCATCGCCGTGGTGCAAACTAGATCAGACAATGATGAATGTCAGGACATGTGCTTTATTGACGTTATCATGGCAAACATTGTTGCGCCTTTGCTATCATTTTATGTTCCTATTCTCATAATGCTTTGCATTTACCTAAAGATATTTGTTGTTGCACAGAGACAGGCACGAATTATCCAAACAAGGAAAAAGTCTGGAGCGACTGTCAGTAAGATGGAGAGAAAAGCCACCAAAACTCTGGCTATCGTTTTAGGAGTTTTTCTGTTTTCCTGGGCTCCTTTCTTCTTTTTCTTAACATTTCAACCTTTAGGAAATAATACTGCACCAGTTCCTGTAATTGAAACAGTCACATGGTTTGGACTGTCAAACTCTACACTAAATCCATTTATCTATGGTTTCTTTTATAGCTGGTTCAGATCAGCCTTTAAAATGATTGTATCAGGGAAAATTATTAAAGGAGACTTTGTTAACATGAAGTTGCACTAAACCTTTTTTTGAAGAAACAGAAACATGATAAATAAATACATTGAAATTGACCAGATTTTGTTGGTAGAGATACAGTTTTGTTGCTTTAAGTCACACCAGCATTTAATAAACTTGTAACAACAGGAATAAGGAAGATTGTTTTATTTCCACAGACAGTTTATCTAACTTTTTACAATAAATCTAAGGCTTTAAACTAAGTGTCTTGAACCAATATTTATAAGCTAGAAAAATTTGCCGTAAAATTAGCTTTATCTAAAGTTTTGCTAATAAAATAGTATAGTAGCGTTACGGTAGGAAAGTTTGTTTTCGTAGCTTGTATGTTGGAAAATGTTTTTTTTATAACTTCTGTAATCAAGGAGACAATATAATTAATCTAGAATCCAGTTCAACGGGAAACAAAACAGAACCCCAGTAATTTCACACACGTCAAAATGGTTTTCTTGATAGTAGGATATGGCGTTATCTCATGTAGATAATGCTTTCTTTCATACAATGCTGTTATTTAATCTTCATTCTGCATATTTCAGTGCATTAAGTATAACTTACCATTTGTTCTTTTATCCAGAGCATGTTTGTTTATTTTATATTTTCTCTCTGCATTAGACTTATTTAGGACAGTGTTTAGATCTATTTATCTCCTAGACAGCTTTGGGCTCAACCTTTATTGTGACGAACTGTATGTGCTCGCTTTCATCCTTTTTGGTATGATAACTGGCTCAGAGCTCAACTGCTTAGCGGTTTCTATCCTGACAGAGCCAATCAACTCTTCTAACATAGTAAGTATTCGCAAATCAGTGTTTCATAGTTGCTTCTGTATGTCAGCATCTGTCTCCTTAAATCTCCAGTCCGCCATGGCAGAAGGCTATTTACACTGAGCCTGGTTCTGCTGGAGGGTTCTTGCTTTTTCTATCCTAATGTTGCATGCATGCTCAGTGTTAGGGATTGCTATGGTCAAAGACACAAATCAAGCGGATAGCTACTGTTGCCACATATTCATACAGGAGAAGCAAATCCTGCAAAGTCAATGGCTTGATGCAATTAGCTGGGTTTCCTTAGATAAAAACAAACAAACAAACAATCAAACTCAATTTTAACCAATCTGACTGTATGATCTGTTTAAATTGTCTCTGTAAAGTCCCTTGAGATGACATGTGTTTTGAATTGGTGCTATAAATAAACTGAATTGAATTTATCTTTTAAACCTGCCCAATCTATATATCTTCACATTTGTCCTGTGTTTTCAGAAACTGTTCATGCGCCTCCCACCCTCAGAAGGTTTCTTCTGACTCTGTAGTAGTTGGACAGTTCAAAAGCTGAATAACATGTGCTATTGAGAAGGACTGATGGGGGCATGAAACCTGTTTACATTCAAGGTGTCAGTATGAGGGAGCACAAGTATTTGAAATGTGCTTGGACAATAAACTGGAGGGTCCAACAAGGCTGGGAAAGAAAAAAGAGATCTACATGATATGGTGTTCGAGAGGAGATATTGTTTTGATAAAAATAGGACAGTGTTGGAGTTTAATCCAAGTTGTCCGAATTCTATGCAGAACAGTTAAAGGCAGTCTTTGGAAACAGACTCAAACAACCATAATATAAAACAGAATCACATAGGGAAATAATTCCTGCCTACTGCTTTTTAACTGTATTTGAAAGGTATGTATTTATTCTTCTTAAAAGTAGTGGGTAGAAAAAATTATATAATTACATATGAATCGTGGATCTGCAGCAGTAATCTAGACACTACATCAGTCCATTGTGCTGGAAAGAGTACTATACTAGTCAAAGTCAGATACAAGGTGATGAAATGAGATCCCTCTCCAGGATGACCGGACATGGGATGAAGACCTCTAGCCTACGGGAGGAGGTTAGTGTTGGGCTTCTGCTCCTCCACATTAAAAGGAGTTAAGCAACAGTTTCAGATGCCCACTGGACACCTTCTTTGTGAGGACCTCCAGACATGTTCCACCAGGAGGACGCAAAGGTTGTAGCTCAGGGCCCAATGTCGTTTTGCTGGCCTAGTCATCTCTCAAGCTTCCTCGGGAGGCGCAAGACCCTAGGAGCGATTTCCAGTAAAAAATCAAGTGCACATATTTTTAATCTAAGAGCAGGTTTTGATATCTTTGCTCTCAAATTTTTTCCTTGTACTCGGAACATTTTTCTTACTAATATAATTTATACTTGCTCAGATATTCTATTTTGCTCTCAGATTTAATGCTTTTTGCATATCTTACTTGCCTGCAGACTTGCTCTCTGCAAAGATTAAAAATGCGCTCTCCCCTTAATTTTCTTTCCTTGTTTATTTGTTTTGGTATGTGTGCTGTCTCAAATTGATGCACTGCTTCCAGTTCTCTAGCATGGAATTTGCTGTTGTTACAGTCGAGTTGCAAGTCCTGAGGTACATATCCCTGTAGCAAAGGTCGATTAATCATATGTAAAATGGAGGTGGAAATCAGAAGGAGGGTAACTTGGTTGGAACTGGATCTAACATACAAGTTGAAAGCTTAGATGCGGATAGTAGTTTTGCTAACTCTGAAAGTTCAACTGGATCAAAACTGTCTAAACACATTTCAGGTTATATAGATGTTGCCTCTCCTTCTGCAGATACATCAATCATATTTAGAAGTTGCCTTATTTTTAATAGAATTAATCTTATTTATAAAGAATCTTATAAAATCCTTACTGCTAAGAGCAGGGGGAATGGACTGTTCAACAGGGCTATTGCTCTGGGTGATTTTGGCCACGGTATTAAAGAGAAATATTCATATTCTTCTCTATTAATGAGGGAAAATATGCCATTCTTGCTTTACGAAGGGTCATTTTATACAGCAGTAAACTGTTTGTCCAGGAAAGTTCAGTTTAGGCAACTGGACGTGTAGTTTTCTAGGAAACTAGAGAACCTTCACCAATACATGTAGAGGCCATTTTCTCTCCAGTTTCCTAGCATTTTGCTTCAAAGTATGCAGCTCTGTATTAAACCAGGAGTCAGCTTTCCAGTTTTTAAGATTTTCATTTTTAAAGGGGCTAAGTTGTCTAATGCATTACGCAGTGAACTAATAACCCCTTCAAAAAATTGTCAACTTGTCAAAGGAACTAAACTAAATTTCTGTACTCTGAAGTATTGTTCAGTGATACAGAGGAGATAAAAAGTGTTACAGATTATTTAAAATTTGTAACTGCATTAATCTGATAATGATTTGCTAAAGTGAAACCTTCTATGGGGGAAGGAGAACTCTGTTGAAGTAACTTTGAAGGTTACTAAAAAGTGGTCAGACAGGATAGGGTTGTGAGGAACTGAAGATGGGAATGTGTGGGACTATTCACATTTTGAACAAAGCCAATAGAGTCTAAGATAGCATTGAAGGCTGTATTTAAGCCATCACCTTCAATGTCAACATGGATGTTAAAATCCCCCACTATAATGACCTTTACGAATTTAACACTAAATCAGAAAGGGACTCTGAAAACTGATCTAAAAATTCAGAGTGAGGCCCTGGTGGACCATACAAAGTTACAAACATAAGAGGTGTTGTTGCTTTACAGTTTGGATGAGGGAGGCTAAGAGTTAGATGTTCAAAAGAATTGTAACTGTTAACTGGTTTTGGGTTTATTGGTAAGTCAGTAAGTTGATGTACTTTCCATCTTCCATACTTCCCCAGTTAACAATTTGCCTTTCCTTTCCAATGCCCCTCTCAGTCCTGGCTCCTGCAGTTGTTTCATGTCTCCTCTTTCCTTGTTTGCATATCCAAGAAAATAAACTGTGTAAATCTACTTCTGTCTCTGTGGTTGTGCCTACCTAAGACTCCAAGTGCTAGCGTTATGAAAACACCAATTCTAGATTTATCAAGTTTAGTAGAAAACAACGAGCATTGTAACTGGAATTCATTACTTGGGATCTCAGAATATCACGACCTGAGAGTCTGAAAAAAAGATTTCCAGCAGCTAACATTAAGCTATACGTGCAGAATCAAGTACTCTTAGAGGAGTTCATTTGAAATTAAATATTATTAATATCCACATGCAAAAACTCTAAAACGACACTTAAAATTAATCAAAGAAAAGGTAAATAAGTGGTCAAATAATTTTGCAACACTGTAAATGAAATACACCAAACAAATGAACTCAATTAGTGAATCTCGCCTGTCTAGGTGATGCACAGACCCTTTTACATGTCATGCAGTAAAATAGGATGTAGTTTTCCCATCCTCACTGAATAATTTTTGTGGCACCCAAAAAGAGGTGGGTCTTTAAGCTTTAAAGGGTTGTGTTCACAGACGACTTTACCTCAGAACAACCAGCACTGACTGGTTCCACAAACACTCACTGTGAGCAAGTTGCACTGATGTTCTAATGGTAAAATTTTAATCAGCAACAGCTAAAACAGCTATATTGTAGGTATTCTCACATAAAGTTGGTGTATTTTGAAATATTGAATGCATTTTACTGTATGTGTGTGTGATTGTTTTGTTTAAATAGATTTGGATTTAGTCTTAAGTTCCTAATGGAAAACAGGAGTGATGTTGTGTCTGACATACTACATCCCTGCTATGAAATGAATCAGTTTAGTCTAAAGCTAACAACTCCTTTTGCCATGTGTGTAATAGTGTATAGTTTCCTGACAGTTTTGTCTCTTGTCACAGTATGTGGAAACCTCCTTGTAATAATATCTATACTTTACTTTAAGCAGCTCCACACTCCCACCAACACTCTCATTGTCTCCCTGGCTGTGGCTGATCTGCTCGTTGGTATTCTAGTATTTCCTTTAAGCATTTCTTTCTCTCTTAGCTCATGTTTGTACAATAATAACATGTTTTGTAAGCTAAGAGATGGCTTTGATATATTGCTCAGCACTTGTTCTATTATGCATCTGTGTTGTATTTCTATTGACAGGTATTATGCAGTGTGTCAGCCTCTAACATATAAATCTAAAATCAGTGGTCATGTTATATTCATCATGGTAGCTGTGAACTGGGGTGTTTCTGTTCTTATTGCCATTAGTTTGGTCAAAACTCGATCAAATGATGCATGTGAGGACATGTGCTTTTTTAACATTATTGTGGCAAATATTGTTGGAGCTTTACTTTCATTTTACATTCCTATTGTCATAATGCTTTGCATCTACCTGAGGATATTTGTTGTTGCACAGAGACAGGCACAAAGCATTCAAACCAGGACAAAGTCTGGGGCAACTGTCACTAAGATGGAGAGAAAAGCCACCAAAACGCTGGCTATTGTTTTGGGAGTTTTTCTGTTTTGCTGGGCCCCTTTCTTCTTTTGCATCACCTTTGAACCTTTAGGATATAATCCAGCACCAGTGCCTGTGATTGAAATGCTCACTTGGCTTGCACTTTCAAACTCCACCCTAAATCCATTTATTTATGGTTTCTTTTATAGCTGGTTTAGGTCGGCCTTTAAGATGATTGTTTCTGGGAAAATCTTTAAAGGAAACTTTGTTAACTTGAACTTGCATTAAAGCCTAATCTAAAGAATGGACAGAGATTTAAAATAAATTCCCTGAAAGTGGCTGGATTTTGTACATAGAACTGTATGTTGAAATCCTTAAACAATTGGAGAGATTGTTTTTCCACAGATAGTTTGATTGTCTAGATTTTTGCAGAATGAAATGTGAAGCTCAAAAGTGTTTATGTAAAGTTTTGCTAATAAAATGTTAAAGTACTGTGGAAAAAATTCAAGCTGCAAGCACATGTTCGAAATCTCTTCATTTTCTCCGACCAAGAAAACAAAATAACAACAAATCTAAACCAATACCACATTAAAAAAACGATAACTGTTAACAGTTATGTCTTATGTTTTTATAATTTGATAATGTAAGTTAAAAGATTATGGAAATGTTTCTTACGTGGTCTCTAAAAGTTAAATATGAATCAAAGTTCATCCTGAGATACTGAAAAATTTCTATGACCTATAAGCATTCTTGATTGTTGTGTAATTATCATATATGCAATGCCCACCCCAGTTAAATGTCAAATATGTTATTTAATCAGATAATATTCAGACTGTCATATATTAATCTGTAAACACCCGCCCAACTGGCTGTGTGTTAGAACAACAAATTAAACTGTGATTTGAGCTCATGGTCAAATAGATAACTCTGCACATTTATGGAATAAATTCACCACAAGCTGCATTGAAAATCTACAAGTTTGTTAAGAGAAATCTTCAGCCCCAAGTCAAACATATTTCAGATAAAAACTTTTGATTATGCTAATAAAACTCTACTAAACTGTAACCAATAAAAGGAAGCAATGATATGAGAGTTTCATGTGTAATTTTTTTTTAGAACCAAAGCTTGTCTTGAAGAATTTTTTTTGAATCATTTGTTTAATCAGAAATTAAGAACCCTTATTTATTTCATGCTTAACTCTCTGTGATTGAGCTAGTAGCTAGCAGACATGAGGTAATTCATCTTGTAGGGATGATGTAAATGGCCATTTACCATTAAATGGGGATATTTCACTTGAACGGACTCTAAACCCTATCACGTCACTGCCTCAATCACATATTGTGGTGACCGTAGCTGCCGTGTGTCAAAAAACCTTGACAACACAGATGTAACCAAGTCATCCAAAGTTTTTAGGGGCTGTCATTCACTTTGAAAAAAAGCCAACGTTCCTCGCTCCTTTGAAAGCTACTGAACCCACATAAACCTACAACTCTGTACCAACATGATTGCTATGTATTTGTGGGATCAATTGTTATGCTTTCAATAATAACGAGCAAATAAACAGAATGAAAAAAAAAACTTTTTAGGCTAAATTAGGCAGAACAGTTTACTTAGTTGTCAAGGAGAACCATGGTAACCTTTGCATCCCTTTTAAAATCTCTCTCCTTGTCTCTTACTCTTTCTACTTGAAAAAGGCTTGCCTGATGTTTATCCTCTTTTTTTCCTTTTAATGTCTGTTTTTGGGTTGTCTTTTAAGTTCCCTGTTTTCTTCCTTGAAGATGATGAAACTGCTTCCTGTGTTGCTGCTGTTGCATATGCATTGTACTGCAGTAGTGCAGAATTTTAGTCGTTGGGTTAGCCCCTACAAATGTTTTTCTGCCTCTCCATTACACTGAACTACCAGCAACGGGAACGAGTTGTTTTTTTACACGTTACTACTATTTTATCTCTTGTCAGTGTTTGTATTTTAAGATGGTAGAAACTTCCTTGTTATGATATCAATATTTTACTTTAAGCAGCTCCACACTCCCAACAACACTCTCATTCAGTCTCTGGTTGTGGCTGACCTGCTGTTTGGTGTTCCTGTTTTTCATTTAAGTATTTCATTCTCGCTTAGCTCATGTCTTAATATGCAGAGGTGTGACCAAGTCACGGTGTTGCAAGTCTCAAGTAGGTCTCAAGTCGCTGTCCTCAAGTCCGATTCAAGTCTCAAGTAAAGACAGGCAAAAGTCGAGTCAAGTCTAGAGTCAGGAACCTTTAATTTCAAGTCATTTTGAGTTGTTTTTATTTTATTTTATTTTCTTTATAATTTGCAATTATAAATAAAATTCAACTAATAGACCATTTGTTCTTTTTAAAATATGTGTTAGAACATGTGTAGCTGAACACAAAGTATAAAAAACATTTTTAAATTGGACCACTTTAATGCGCACTTCTGTTAAACTTCTTATTCAATAAAAAAAGATGAAAATGCTGACATTTCCAAAGCACAATACAAAGAACCATAACAGCAGTTTTTTCCTCTTTTCTCTGACCTGGTCACTGAGTGAAGATGTATTTTTATGTGTCCATGTTTGAGTGACATAAGAAACAAAACAAATATATCAACTGAACAATTAACAGAAAGCTGCAATTGAGGATACTGTATTTGAGTTAACTATTCTGCATTGCATTTGGAAAAGACCATACTGGCCAAAAGTCTGTCTGTCATTTGTGCACGATGAGGCCGTAAAATGATGCCACCATAGCTGAAGACGCGCTCCACTGGAGCACTGCAAGAAGGCACTGCCAAAACTCTGGTGGCCACATTAAACAATAGCAATATGGAGGTAATGACTTAGCTATAGTGCTGGACTTGTCTGGACATCCTTCTTTTGCCTCTTACAATAAACAACAAACTGTCCTCCATCTTCACAGTCCTTTTGATCTTTATCACCAGGAGTCACATGTTGCTCCAACTTTGCAGGATCTGCAGCATTTTCCAGGATCAGATTTGAGAAAACATCCAAGTAACAGCGGCAAAAGAGCCTGTATTAGAACTTTAGACAATAAATAAATAATACAGAAAAAGAACACCAAATACAGTCTTTAGCTTTAACTTTTTGTGTCACTTCTGTCTCCATGTCCTGACTGCCCAACACATGGTGTTCCACCCACAACAGAGAAAACGCTGGATCCAAAGCAGCTTGAGGTACACTGGATCTGAAAAGGGTGCAATGATCCCTTCTTCTGCTCTTGCCATTTGCACACTGATAAAAATTCCAAGAAATCTTTTGTTCAAAAATGCCTGGAGACTAGTGACTAGACCATTCATGAAACGGACTTGCGGCTTCAGTTTCTCAAGGTGGTGATTGAGGGACAGCACGGATGGAGCGACAGCACTGATCGTGACTATTTTCTCACCTTGTGTCAAATCAGTTGCTTCTTCAAACGGTTTCAAGATGTCCACCATCTCCTTCACCAACTTCATCTCTCTTATTGTGAATAACAACTTCTCGTGCTTAGATAGCTTTGAAAGGGCAGGAGATGCCACTTTGGTCTCTGTCAGCCCATCTCTCACCACCAGCTGAAGTGTGTGAGCAAAACATTGCAGGCGATGTTTCTTTCCCAAAGAAGCACCGACTGTTTCCTGATCTTCCAAGGGTAAGTCATGCCAGAGCTCTGGGTCGTCAAGACGATGATTATCATCAGGTTCCTCACCTTGGTCAGTGGGAAAGCATACAGTGAATGCTTTTCGCATATTGGCAGCATTGTCACTTATAATGTAATCTAGCTTATCTTTGATGTTGTATTCATCGCATACAGCTTCAAACTTTTCACAGATTCTTTCACCTGTGTGCAAGCCTTTGAAGCGCTCAAAGGCCAACAGTTTTCATTTTACCTCGAGCCTCTCAATTCCTTTTTGTATCCAGTGCACAGTGATACCAAGGAAACCCCTCATCTTTCGGTCTGACCACATGTCCACTGTCACTGAAACATGATCAGTCTGCCTCAGCTGGGTTTTTAAAATCAAATGTTTCTCGGCAGCAAGATCTTCTATTTGTGATGTTCCGGAGCCCTGCTCACTATCCACTGGCTTCCTGTGATAACACGGTACATATTATTTGTGGAAGCATTTGAAGGTCCGGATTTATGGTAAATCATCACCAATTTAACCCGGAGTACACATGCTAATACGAAGTTAGCTAAAGTCAACTATCTTACAGCAAAAGAAAAGTGCCACCTACCGATCTTTGTAAAGCTTCAAATGCCTGACAAAGTTGGACGTCGTGGCATCTCCATCCGATATTCTCTTCTTGCATGTTTTACAAGTTGCAGTTTGTTTTTTTATTCGAAAGTTCATAACCTACGTAGCCAAAAGAAATTACTTGCGGAATCATATTCTAGCTTTGCCACGTTTTTTTAACCTTCCAAATCCTGTTAATTTGATTGGTTGTGCTGCAGCTACGAACACATACATACATAAGGAGAGAGGAAAAACATAGTGACTGTCTGCGCATATTGATACGGAATGAGTGAAATTAATTAATGACGCCACTTTATAAATAATGTGTTTTACATTTTAAGACTTTGAGTAAAAAATATCAAGTCTTTTCAAGTAAACAGCTTCAAGTTGAGTCAAGTCCCAAGTCAATGGCATGAAAGTCAAAGTCAAGTCCGAGTCTTTGAGAATTTTTTAAATTCAAGTCTCAAGTCGTGATTTTAACAGCTCGACTCTGACTCGAGTCCAAGTCATGTGACTCGAGTCCCCACCTCTGTTAATATGTACTCAACAGTTTGAAGAGTTTTTTGAAATTGTAAAAGTTAGGAAAAAGGTTTTATTTCTCTCTACAACTCAAAAATCATGGTTACAATGTGCAAACAATTGTTATTGTAAATTACCTCCATACATGGAACCACATACAAGTTGTCAAGTGAAAGTTGTGATGCAGTTTTCACATTCTAATTAGATAAAGTTTCGGGATCCCAAAGAGATTAATCGGTAAGCCATAAAGGTTTGAACCCAGAGACCATCTTAGCTCAGTGCAACCATCACTGATACACTGACTGGTTCCGCAGGGACTCACATGTCTGTGAGTGAGTTGCATTGATGCTTCGATTTTAATAGATCTTAGATTCAGTTTTGGGGTCCCAATGAAAAACAGAACTATTGCGATTGACTTACTTCATCCCTGCTATGAAATGGATCAGTTTAGTTACAAACTAACAGCAACTCCTTCTGCTTTGTGTGTAATAGTGTACGGTTTCCTGACACTTTTGTCTCTTGTCACAGTAGGTGGAAACCTCCTTGTAATAATATCAATATTTTACTTTAAGCAGCTCCACACTCCAACAAACACTCTCATTCAGTCTCTGGCTGTGGCTGACATGCTGGTTGGTGCTCTTGTATTTCCTTTAGGTATGTCATTTTCTCTTGGTTCATGTCTTTATGAAGATAACATGTTTTGTAAGATAAGAGACAGCTTTGATATATTGTTCTGCACATGCTCCATTATGCACATGTGCTGTATTTCAATTGATAGGTATTATGCTGTGTGTCGACCTCTAATATATAGGTCTAAAATCAGCCTCCATGTTGTAATTATCATGATTGCATTAAGCTGGGGTTTTGCAGTTCTTACTGCAATTGGTGTGATTATTTCTAGATTGAACACTAAAGAATGTGTGGACATGTGCTTTATTGATGTTATCATGACAAATATTGTGGGACCTTTGCTTTCATTTTACCTTCCAGTGGTCATAATGCTTTGTATCTACCTGAAAATATTTGTTGTTGCACAGAGACAGGCACGGAGCATCCAAACCAGGGCAAAGTCTGGAGCAACTCTCAGCAAGATGGAGAGAAAAGCCACCAAAACTCTGGCGATTGTTCTGGGGACTTTTCTGTTTTGCTGGGCTCCTTTTTTTCTTTCCTTCAATTTTGCATCTTTTACAAACAGTTTTGTAGTGATTTCAGTGATAGAATCAACTAGTTGGTTTGCACTGACTAATTCAACTCTAAATCCATTTATTTATGCTTTCTTCTACACCTGGTTCAGGTCAGCCTTTAAAATTATTGTTTCTGGGAAAATATTCTTTGGCAACTACGTTAACTTGAAGTTAAACTAAGACCCATATAATAGCGATAAACACATTAAAATCTTTTTGGAAGTGCCCAAAACTTTGTAGATAGAGCTGTTGCTTAAATATATTTATGTTTCTATCAAGTTC
This sequence comes from Jordanella pulchra, assembly GCA_034780135.1. Classification (NCBI taxonomy): domain Eukaryota; kingdom Metazoa; phylum Chordata; class Actinopteri; order Cyprinodontiformes; family Cyprinodontidae; genus Jordanella; species Jordanella pulchra. The sequence continues at coordinate 4,660 of JAUZNJ010088003.1, read as the reverse complement.
TTGAAAAAAATGTAAAATCTACTAAAACCTTTAGATTTCTCTGAATTTAAACATTGCCTAAACAAAATAGGTAACGTACAACTTATGCACTTGATAAATGTGAACTATTAGCATGAAAAACGTTTTTCTTTCATAAGTCCAAGTTTTAAAAAAAACTATGGAATGTAAGATGAAAGGTTAAAGTGAATCAGATAAAAGAAAACCCAACAAAACTATTTATATACTGAGATAGTTCGGAATTTTACTTTTCAGAATGAAACCATGTTCAGAGAATATTGTTAGATAAGTACATGTAATAGTGTATTTAGGGTATTTATTTATTTTGTAACATCTTTCCACTGAGTTAGAGGACAATATAATGCAAAATCAATTAGATTTCTTTAAAACAGCAGTTAGAAAAACTTTTACCATTGGACACAATATAGCTAGGTTGAAATTTCAGCATGCACAAAAAGTTATTCTTTTTGGGGTTTTTTGTCTTTTTTTTTTTACAATGTCCTGTCTGGCGATGTGGCGATAAGAATAATTGTCTTAATGCCAAACCGAGCCCAACAGATTTTGCTTTCACAAGTGCAGCAGTAGGGCTATCACCATAGTGTTCCTCTTGTTTTATGCATATAAATTGCTTTATTTTAATTACACAGGGAGTTTTAAAGGGGATAGCTGACTATGGTGAGGCCCATGAGATAAGCCCCCACGGAGCCCTTGACCCCTGTCCCCCCAGACAATGCCCTACATGGATGCGTGTTGTGTAAATGTTGTAGATGGAAGTGTCTAAAGTGCAAAATAAAATTGGGGTGGGGGGCGTCATCAGAAGGTGGGGCCCTCCAGTAATGACCCCCTCCCCAAAAACCTATATGTGTGGCAGTGTGATGGAGCAGGCAGAGGGGGGAAACCCTGGATGGGGAGCTAAGGACTAGGGGTGCTTATTGCACTTCCAGTGAGCCAGCTCCCCGCTTACTCCCAATAGGCACCCCCATTCCCCAAGAGAACCCCCGGAGAGGATTGCCCCACCAGTCGCACCACCATAGCACAAGGGCCAGGGACTAGCGGCAAGGCCTGCAAAGCCATCCGCCCACCGGGGCCGACACCGGCATCCTCCCAAGTCCTGACCATCCCAAAAAAAAAAAAAAGAAGAGAACCCTGGCCGGCCAGCCCGCACGAACCGAGCTGAACCATGCCCCGGACGAAGCCCACACCAGGGGAAGGCATGGACCAGGACCGAGACAGGGAGCCAGACCAAAGCCCTTCTAATATCCTCATCACTCCACCAACCCCACCCCCCAACGGAGATGTTATCCCTCCCCACAGTAACATTCAAACCACTTAACACACAAGCGACGAAAGACATCCAGGCCATGATCATTTCCCCCCGCCCCGATAGGAGATGGTAACACACCCCGGGGCACCCCACCCTAGCTTGAATTCTTAGAATATAAACAAATAAATTTCTGTTAACGCCATATTGTAAATTTAATCTGGCAAACGTGATAAACTCTGTACCTTCAAATAAATGATCCAGATATGCAATACCTTTATTCTTACAGTATGGAAAGTTTATCATATTATTGTTTGTAGAATGTCAGGGTTATTCCAGATTGGTGTCTGACTGCATGGGATAAGTGATGACTTGATCATTTTAAGAAATTCCCACCATGCTGTCAGCGAAGAGCTAATGTTAATATTTTTAAAACCTGAATAAAAAGTTTTTTTTCTATTTTTTGCTTGAGTCCAAGACAGAAGTATATGAAGATGATATGCTTTGTTAAAGAATTGCTGTGGCCTGAGCTCAGAACTGTTTGACGCAGAGCCACTTAGAAACTTTTGTATCGTGGCATTTATCAAATTATAACTGAGCTGGACAGTTGTTTCCAGCATTGTAAAAAAAAAAAAAAGTGTATCATAGGGATTTAAGAATGTCCCCCAACAGCTTAGCCATGTCTTTGTTTACATTCCTTTCAAAAACTAGCCTCATTTTAAAAAGCCTCACATTAAATCCAGCTTGCTCAAGAAGAGGTGGTAATTGCTGAAACCATTTCTAGCAGAAAGGGTCAAGAAACTTTTTCAGACATTTAATGTGTTCAAAGTCTTTAATGCTTTGTTTACTTGGGGCTCTTCAACAAGTAGCTATTACCATTCAAGTGAGAAGCTAAAGATGTGAAAGGTCTTAATGGAAACCAAGTGAAATCTCTGTGGCTCCCTTCTCATAGGAAGTTACGTAAATGTTCTTACAAATTGTGAAAAGCCACTTACAGTGCAGAACCTCTGTAGATTACATCATGTTTAATAAAATTAGTTTTATCACAGTCTTTACTTTTCACTTTGTAACTGTCATAAATCTGGGCGTCAGCTCTGGTCTGATGATCATATTATCTCCACCTGCCTCTGCTGCTCCACTCTCATCAGTTACACCTGTTCTTCTGCCTTTAAAAGCCTCTTTCAGATCATAGGCTAATCATAGGGAACAGATAGCTTACACTAGCTGACAGAGGGCTTCAGGTTCAGGAAACAAGGACTCTGGGAGCTGATGGAGTGGGCAGAAAAGGACATAGATCATTTATATCCCCATAGAAAAACTCGCATATTTGTGAGTCCTGGATGTGAGGAGCCCTGGCTGCTGGAGATGTAATAACAGGAGCTGGTTTAGCTTAATTGGGATGTTAGCTCCTGATCATGGAGGTTATGGCAGAAATGGCGAGGAACAGGGGAGACTATGACCTGGTTTACAGGAGAAAAAGTTTTTTACCCATGGGAGAGGATGTAGAACAAGCGTCGGGCTGACCCACCAGGAAGGATGTACTTCGCTTCCGGCGTTTGGAATCGGAAGTATGACCAGAGGGTGAGTTAGTGGAAGTTGGATGATAAAGATCTAAAACACCTGGAAGGGATTCTTGAGCCAGTGGTAGAGGATCCGTGTTAGGAACGGGTGGCACAGTTGCTGCCAAGACATGTTTGCAGAAGTGGAGAATCAGAACAGGCTTGTTTTTGTAGCAAGTTACAGGTTCTGGGAAAGATGGTTGACAGAACGATACAGGTTCAGATTCAGAACTGGATTGTTTGCACAGGAGAGCCAAAATCTCATTTACGTTAGATAGATACTAACCGAGCGATAGATCTGTCAATGCCTGTATGCCACTGTTGATCTGGCGATGGGTCCATTTCTGGCATGATTATTTTGTAATGTTCTGTGAATAGTGGACCGAAAATTCGAGCCAGACAAACAGTAGAATTTACAAAAGTTTATTTAAAGGACTTTCAGGAACAGGAATGGCAGCTGTAGTAAGCCACAGCAACAGGTACTTCTGAAGGGAGATATAAATCTGTATGTCCAGCACAGAAAGACGGAATGATAATAGGATATAAAGAAGATTGACTTCAGGGGGTACTGGAAAAAAGCCCAGAAGAACTGATAAAGAGCTGGTTAATGGGAGTTGTTGCCATCTAGGGAGCAAGCCGAACAGGAACTCAGCAGATAATTTGAGCAATACAGGTCTTTGAGGAGAGCGACTTTTCTCATGGTCGGGGTGGAAGACAGAGCAGAAGTCGGAAAAGGGAAATCAGATGACTAAGGAGAATCTAAAACACGATCCAGAATCAGAATTGTGGACAGAGCAGGGGTCAGAACCATGAGGTTAGATGACTGAGGTAATTCCAAGGCAGGATCTAGAGATAGTCAGAGGGGCAGAAAACAGATCTAGGCAGGTATACAGACAGGTCCGACAAGAAACAGTCTGGCTTAGATAATCAGGAGGCAAAAACATAGACAGGCAGTGTGCAATTGCAGTTACAGGAATATAAAGCTGCTTGGAGATGATCTTATAGTGTTGGAAAAAAAACTTGCCCAAAAGGTAGGAAAAAAGTAAGACACTCCGGAAATCCAGTCAGACCGGACCACTGGGGATGTTTATTCAATTTTGACCAAAGTTGTTCCAAAAGACACAATTATCTTCACATCCGGCGCCGATAAAACACTATCTCCCATCAAATTTTAAGTTCAGACCTTTCATACCCAACTTTACTGTTTTTTCACATCCTGAGAGGAACCTAATGCCTCTGTACCTTTTTCTCTGCTATGGGACCATTTGCTCTAACAATGTGTGTGTGTGATTGTAATACACATTCTAATAATATTATGTGATAGGTGGTTCTGATCATTTTTAAAATTTCTAAACATAAAATACAATACAGAATAAAAAGGTAACTTCCCGCTGACCTGAGAGGACTCAAAATTGTCAATATCTTTAGAACCTTTTTGGAATCAACAAGGCCTCTTCTCTGAACCCTCTATTGTGTGGGCTCAAATCTACATCTAAAATCTAACAGTCTGTTCAAACCACTTAACAATCTAAACAGCTGGCTCCCTAGATAAAACTGATGGGTTGTTTTGAGGCCTAATAATGGGTTTGTTTTTTAGTCAAGAATCTAACTGTTTCTCATCTAATATGATCTAAGTGTTTTTAGTTAAGAATAAAGCATGATTTATTTCACTAAGGGATATGATCTACGACTTTAGTGTTTTCAACCTCGAAGATGTTGGTGACACCGAGTTAAACCGCTAATCAAGACCCAGGTGCCATTCAAGTGTGTTTATTGCCTTCATTGAAATGCGGTGAAAACTGTAATAACAGAAAATAAACTCAATCTCTATACATAGAGTCAT